>JAJOOO010001416.1:0-29234 GCA_029582685.1 Solanum piurae | reverse complement strand
TAATTTTAGAGATTTGAAATTTCTTCTTGAAAACATAATTTTGTACAAATTTTCGTTCTTTCTGTTCCTTTTCTCGTCGTATTTTTGGGTGAAAATTGTAAATTATGGGTAAAAACTTATTAGAGGAGTTCTTTAGGTGAAAATTTCAAAGAAGAAGAAGAGGAGGAAGATAAAGAATGACAGAAAAAGAGACGAAGAAGAAAAATAAAAAGAAGCAGAGGAGGAAGAGAAAAAAAAGGACAGAGAAAGAGGCAAAGCGAAGATAGACTGCACAATTTTTTTAATTCCAAAAAATTGTTATATTTAGTTAGAAAAATTATATTGCCATAAATGGTAAATATTTTTTTAATATAAAATATGTGATTTACCCTACTATAAACTATTTTATACTCCTATAATAATAACGCTAAGACTACTTAGGTTAAAGATATTTTTTTCTGCACGGTTTGATTTGACATACTAAAACTCAATTCCATGGGTACCTGTGCTTATTCATCGCCTTGATACCACCATAAATTGCTAAATATTAATTTTACTTAATACATAAATTGCAAACACTACAAAATAAAAACCCGAATTAGGTCATACAGAGAAAGTTATACTTGATAAAATATAGCAATAATGCTAAAACTACTTAGATTAAAGTTTAACTTTTTATCCACGGTCTGATTTAATATACTAAAAAATAATCCCACTGGTTACTGTGCTTATTCATGCTTTTGGTACCACCATAAATTGCTAGATACATAAATTTTAAAACACTAGCAAATCAGTAGCAAAACTAATACATACATGACTTTCTAATAAAATATCCCAAAGAAGAGGAAATAAACTCACATATCAGTTATTATTAGATCAGGTCATGTTAGGTGGCACTAACATTCTCTTTTTCTTCTTATGCTATTCCACGTGACTAATGAAGGTGAAACAAGCAAACTTTGACATATATGAGAAATTACATAAAAGATTTATTAATGTCATGTGACTCAACATCCACTGAAGCTGCAATTACACATTGGATTGCATGTTCATTAACAGTGCCGAACCCTGAAGGCTGCTACTCCCACCAGGATCTTATATATTCCTTTCAACAAACAATACCTAAACTTATACAAAAAAATAAAGGCTTTCAACTTCATCTATCTGGTATCAGTAGCCTTCATTCAATCACCTAGTAACCGTATCCTGTAAACAAAATGACAGTCAGCATAGCAGAAAGAAAATGTGAAGTGATGAAAGCAATTGCAAATATCGGAATTCAAAGGCAACCTGAGTTGTCCATTGGGTTGCCAGCAACTGCTGCTTCGGGCTCCTTGATCTCAACCACCACGCAATCTGACATCAAGAATGTCTTAGCCACAGATGCAGCGTGTTCTAGACAACACCTCACCACCTGTACAGGCCAAACGAATATGTCAGTTTTCGATACTAACAACAAACCAAGTTGAGAGAGTTAAAACATGCTCATACTTTCTGTTACCAACTACATCTCTAAAGTTCAGACAAGTACTACAATCTCAATTTTGTGGAAAGACATCCTCCTCCTAAACCTTTCCTACCAAACACTTCTAGGCATTCCCCAAGAGAGGATTACTTATGGACTACTCTGATTTCAAGCCATAAATTGCTTCAGACACGTGCCACAGAGCAGATAATTTCAAGCCACAGCTCACCTTGACAAGTGCTAGAGAGCAAATAATTACAATTTAATTTCTGGTGAAACACAACCATGAGCTTCATGTCACAAGTTTCTATCCAAACCATAGTATCCCCATAAATTTGTAATATCCCTCTAGTTCACGTCAAAAGCCTAAATCTATAATCCGAACTCATGTTAAGGCTCAGTTTTCGAGGACACTTTTGGGGATTTCTAGACATCTCCCTAGGAATCAGGACAGACAACTGCAAAGAAAACTGTCACTACCCACATCAAATCTATTCAAGGGATCCCTAGGAAACACACCAAATCCATTCAGGGAATCCTTCGGAGACGCAAATCTCACGTGTTTGACCACATTATCAGCGACTCTCAATGGAATTCTAGAAAACATTACCTTTGTTGGATCAATGATGCCAGCAGCCATTAAGTCTTCATAGTTGCCAGTTGCAGCATTATATCCAAATTTTGGATCGTCACTTGACAGCACCTTAAATGCAAATAAGAATTTCAATTATGAAACTCAAAATCATAGGATCAACAATAGTAATCAAGAGAAACTCGAGCAAAAGGTTTTTTCCATTGGGTAGCATGGTCCACTCTTTTCCCTAATCACCAAAGCATATATGAGTACCTTCTCACTGACAACACTTCCATTAACGCCAGCATTTTTAGCAATCAATTTCAAAGGGTAGCTCAATGCTCTTTTGACAATATCAGCTCCAACCTGCAAGTAAGATAAATGATATTACAACGATTACAAGTCAATTGGTTTTATACCCCATGACAAATTTCATTTTAGTTTTATATCATTTTTGCAAGAGATCCTTATTTTTGAAAGATAAGGATCCAAAAAAGCACACAAAAGAACTTCGCAGGATCATTTCTTCTATACAAATTTTAGAAGGCTACATCAACCCATTGCATCAACTACTACATATGAACCCACAACAATATTAAAGAACATTATAAACTACAACAAACTTGCCTTCTCCTCATCATTTGCAAGGGTTCCCTTTATGGCATCAACTTTGGCAGCAAGTCTGAGGAGTGTGCACCCTCCTCCAACAACAATACCTTCCTCAACAGCCGCCTGGAAGCAAAGAGCAAACATGATTGAACTTGGATCCTCATATCGCAAATCATCCATCAACACATTCCAAATATAGGACAGAAACCTAATTAAATGGCAACAAACCAGCTTACCTTTGTTGCATTGAGAGCATCTTCCACTCTAAGTTTCTTCTCCTTCAATTCAGTTTCAGTTTGAGCTCCGACCTTCACATTCAATTAAAGCATCAACAAAATTCAGCTGCACTTCACATCCATTCAACAAACCAAAATTCTTAATATTGGACTGGAAGTTACCTGTATGACAGCCACACCTCCTGATAACTTGGCAATTCTTTCATTTAGCTTTTCCTTTTCATAATCTTGATCTGCAGCCTGCTTGGAATTCACAAATTATATGAAACTGAATCAATGAGAGACAATTTTTACCAAATACCAAACAAACACCAACCTCTATCAGGTTTTTAATCTGTGCAACACGTTTGTTGACTGCTTCCTGAGTGCTACCATCACCAACAATTGTGGTGGCATCCTTAGTCAGCACTACTTTAGCAGCATGACCTAAAACTTCCTTGTCAGCCTTGTCCAAGGTGAGGCCAAGTTCCTCCCTAATAACAGTGCCTACAGATTACAAGGATAAATTGATGTTAGCAATCACCATCTACAGTTTTGTCGGGAATTCCAACAGGTACAAGGATCAGAAGTGAAGACGCAGAACTGAACCAACTAGATACCTCCAGTAAGGGTTGCTATGTCATCAAGATACTGGCTTTTTCGCTCACCAAAACCAGGAGCTTTAAGAGCAGCAACCTTTAATGCACCTCTAAGCTTATTGACAACAAGAGTTGCCAAAGCTTCTTGCTCAATATCTTCAGCAATAATTAAAATTGGGTAACCATTTCTAATAGCATCTTCCAGGACATTAACAAGATCTCTTGCATTTGTAATCTTTTTATCAACCAGTAGCAACTGCATTTCAGAATACCTAACATCAGCAACAGGTACACTATGCATTCAAAGAGACATGAACATCTTAAGCTTTACAGAGTAAAGCTAGAAAAAAGACACCCACCTTACAGTTCTCATATTCAACGGACATTTTCTCACTGTCGGTAACAAAGTAAGGAGAGACGTAACCACGGTCAAATTGCATTCCTTCAACCACACGCAGACTGTTTTCAGCACTTTTACCCTCCTCTAGTGTCACAACACCTTTCCTTCCAACCTTGCTCATGGCTTCAGCAATCATACTCCCTACTTCCAAATTGTTCCCAGCACTTACTGCAGCCACATCTGCTAGTTCACTGTCTTCCACCTGCATGAACACTTGGTCAGCGATCTCAATTTTATTTTATAGTATATATGCTTGCGATCATTCAGTATATCTCATCAACCAAAAAATAGCAAATTGATACACAACCCATTACCTAACGGGCACAAAAACATTCAGATCATTGCATTCAGTCAAAGAACCATTGATGAATATAAATACCTCTTTTGACATCTTCTTCAACTCAGCTACTAATGCTTTTGCCGTCTTCTCAATTCCTCTGGTGATTAGGACAGGGTTTGCACCAGCTGCAACCACCTGCTTACACAATCTCAGTTGGTAAAAACAAATATTCCAGTAGATTTAACATGTTGAAACATTTCAGCAGCATATTGATTTCCCAATATACCTTAACACCTTCAGCAATTAGGCCCTGAGCTAACACGACAGATGTTGTAGTCCCATCCCCAGCCAGGTCATTGGTTTTGGCAGCAGCTTGTCTCACTAGTTTCGCACCAATGTTTTCTACTGGATCCTCTAACTCAACCTTATAGAAATGATAAAGAGCAATTTGATCAAGTCAAACTTTAAGGTACTAGAGACTAGTCAAATAGACAAGCAATGAAGAATACAAGGAGACATTTTTTTATCTGAAAGTCAAAATAAGGTTTCACGTGAATAAAAACATAGCATATCAAAACAGCTTGAAGTTCAACAAGAAATTAATTGAAACAGCTAAAGATATGATAAGAATATTATGTCTTAAAAACGCACCTCTCTGGCCACAGTGACTCCATCATTAACAATTTTTGGAGCACCATACTTGCTCTCAAGGACAACATTCCTGCCTTTTGGGCCAAGAGTAACGCCAACTAGATCAGCAAGTTTGTTCACACCATTCTGTGACAGAAGGAAAACCAAGCATTCAACAAGGCATACAAATGAGTATATGCAATAAATCTAGTTGATAATTTTAGTCAAAAGCGCACCTGTAGCTTCTTGATAGCTGACCCATCCTTGTTGAAGTGCAACTCTTTAGCTGCAGCCAAAATAGTTGACCTGCGTGTCTTTCTTAGTGCAACATTTCTTTTGCTCCCGAAAGAGGTGGAAGATATATTAGCAACGGAGGAAAGCTTGTTTGAGGAAGTGCTGGGAGCAGCCAAGGGACCTGCCGAGGACATACCAGCAAAAGTAGAGGCCATCTATCCCTAAAACAAAAGAATCATCACATAATTAATAAACACCAACATATACCAGTAAATAACAAAAAGAGTTGGTACAGATTCAGAAATACCAAACAAAGAGCTGCCTCCAACTAACCCGAACAGTGAAATGTATGGTTTTCAATTGGCTCGGTTTGCTTAGCTATTCAGATAAGGTTTTACAAGCCAGTCAAACGCACTCCACAAGTAAATCAGTTGACAGACTCAACAGATACTCTTGACCATACAAATCTATAACAGCATTGAAACAAAACTAATAACAATATTAATAACGGACTTATCCTTCGTCACCTGTATACGTGTAAAGATACTACTCAACCTTAAAAACTAATTCAAAGAGGGATTTACCCAAGTCAATATCAGCAAAACTACCCATCCATTCCCCAACCACCATTGTGGACTCAACACTAACAATACATTCTTTCTCTTAACAAAAACCAGAATTACATTTCCTTATCCCAAAAGAAACACTTTTAGGTTCAACTTTTATCATCCAAATTAAGAAAGAAGCAGAGAGAAATGATGAAATGACTAAGATGCAACAAAACACAAATTGCAGAAGAAATGCTATTATTATTGCAACCAGACACCAAGAAAAGCAGAGATTTACATACAAGAAACAAAGAATATAGAAATTTGTCAAGCTTACCTTGAAAGAAGATTAGGGTTTTACTATAGTGTTGTTGAAGAAGTAGCTGGGGAGTGGGTTTATCTTCTTCTTTGGATAAAAGGAAACTGCTAGAGTGTTGTGAAGAGATTGATTAGGTTATATAATGAAACCAACCACAAATGCTCTCAATAGACGGTCCGTGTTTCTCTTGAACCTTCTACTCAATCTCAGCCGTTCAAATGGCGTATTGTTTGTCCTTCTTTGGAATACTCTAGAAGTTTTTGTATCGCAATTGATTTATTACTCATACACCCCCTTATACTTTGGCAATAATGCTATTTGCTTCTCTTAATTTTGAATGAATGAACTTGCATTAGGATCCATTGATTTGGAATCCAAACTATTACTGTTCTTTCTGTATAGTATCTTATTAAAAATATTTGTCACATATTACTTGATCACTTACTAAATTATAATAGAATTAATTTTAAAAAAATTCTATTTTATCCCTATGATCAATATGACCTTTGGAAGTTTAAATAAATTTTGAAGATTCAATTTTTTTTTTTTAAGAGGCTAATTAATATAAACAAAGGACAAAATAGTAAAGTTGATTACTCCATTAATGATTTTCTTAATCATGGTGTAAAATAGAAAGTGTCCATCTAATATGGGAACTATCTTAACAACGTTAATTAAAACCAATACAATTTGTAAAATATATTAGAGGAAATCTTAGTTACTTAGGGCTCCGTTTGATCATATGAGATGAAGTTAAAGTTTTTTTTAGATATGCAATTTAAATTTTTAAGTTGTATTTTTTGCTCATAAACACAAGAACATCATTGAAAACTATCAAAATTGTCTCAATTCTTTGTATAATCTTACCAAATAAGCGAAAATTCACAAGAACATTAAAATACGCTATCACAAAACTATTCTAAAAATATACAACATTTATTGATCAAATTTTAGTTAAATAAAAAAATTAAATTAAATTGAATATGAGTTGTAGTGTACTACTCTTTAATAAAAATTAAATATGGTCAATATCATTAGTAACTATATCATAACGTTTATACTCTGTGAAAATTTCATCATTTTATTTATGTTGATATTCTCGCAAAAAATTATATAAATAAAAAATGGTGGATTTATGTTTACAAAATATAAACTTGTGGTAAATTTTGTATTTGAAAACTATGAAATCGTGATATAAAAAATCTAAATCAAATGGGCAACTTTGTGTCATGTGACGTGTCACCACCCAAGACTACCTCCTAGATGTGAAATGATATCTAAAATCCCAAGAGACTCTAAACGAACCACATAGTGTAGCATGACACTAAGATAACATATATATTGAAATAAAGAGATAAGCGGAATCAAAGTCCCAATTGGTGATCTCAGCATATAAGGAAAAATCTGAATAAAAGACTTTTAAGTGAAAGTACTAATGTCTGAATAAGCTCTACTACATAAGTGAGTTGCTAGGACAACCCGTAACTCACTCTAACTCACTCGAATATCTGAAAACTAAAATAAATTCTGAAATGATCATAAAGAAAGCATAAATAGTATGTCCCCGAACCATAAGAACTCACCAATATTGAGCAAGGTTGATAAGAATTTGTACTAACCACCAGCCTAATATGGAGTATCAACACCTATATTATAAATTATAAAACAATATAGGCACAAGAATGTACACACTCAGCACACAAAATGTATAGTGTACTGAGTGCGTACATGAACTTGATAAACATAGTGATTCCACATTCTTTCATCACCATCTCCAAGACACCGAAAATGAACTTACTCATACGGGCCTAGAGTTGGCTACCATAGCGGAGCATACTTTTAGAGTTGGGTGAATTTCAAAGCATACTCCTTCACACTCATGTTGCCTTGCCTCAAGTTAATGAAATGTTCTACCTTATCCTCTCTTATCTAAATAGGGAAGAATCGATCTAGAAAACTACCTTTGAACTTGTCCCAATCCAAAGGACCCACATCAATAACCCATTTCTTCCTTGTATTGTTTGAACCAAATCTGGGCAACCTCTTTTGAGTGATAAGCAATCAAATCCGCACTCTTAACTGGAGTGACACCCATAATCTCAATAATATTTTGAATCCCCTCAGCAAAATCTTTTGGATCCTCGTCCACTTTAGAATAATTGAATTTCAGAGGATTCATCCTTGTGAAGTCTCAAACTCTAGTTGCCGCCATACCCGCATTTAAATTTATGGAAGCTACAACCTCACGGTTAGCTTGAGCAGTCATGGGTTGGGCTAACACTTGGAAAGCATCCCTGAATTCTGCATGAGTGACTTGCTCGGCCAAGGGATTAATCGGAGATTGTGGTGCTTTTTTCTTCTCATTTAAGTTCCTTCTCACTAGAGCTCTTCGTGGAGGCATCGTACTGTTACATATAGAACATGAGTTAGAAGGAAACCTTAGAGAGTTCAACTCTATCGCACGACTTAAGAGTTATGAAAGAAGTGAAGTTTCTTAAGCATCGCATAGCCTCTTATTCGTAAATGTGGTGCACTTTTTACTCATTAATAAGATTCTAATTAATATGTCTTGTCGATAAGATTCTATTTACTGCGGCTTGTCAATAAGATTCTATTTAATGCGGCTTGTCAGACACCCTACAACACTTGAACTTCATTCTTTGAATACCAAATTTGTCACGACCCAAGATTACCCCCTAGACGTGATATGGTACCTAGAATCCTAAGAGACTCTAAGTAAACCACATGATGTAGCATGACACTAAGATAATATACATAACCAAATTAAAGAGATAAGCAGAATCAAAGTCGTAATTGATGATCTCAACATATATGGAAAAATCTGAATACAAGACTCATAAGTGGAAGTACTAATGTTTGAATAAACCTTTACTACAACAGTCTGTTACTAGGACAATGCTCTATCTCAATTGAACATCTGAATATTGAAATAAAGTCTGAAAGGATAAATAAATAAAGAATAAGTGGTATGGCCTAAACATTGAGGAATCACCAATACGAAGTAAGGCTGATAAGAGTCCATACTAACCACGAGCCTGATATGAAGTGTAAACACCTATATTATAAAATAGTATAGGCACAAGAATATATGCGATCAATATATGGAATGTACTACGTATGAGAAATGCATATACATGTTATAATAACATGATAAGTTAGAAAACATGATAATGCAAAGACCAAGTAAACATAATATGAAGTTCGATAATCTGATTCTGAAAACATAGTACAAGGTCATGCATTAGTATGTAAATCATAGTCATAACATATGTGTATATGGAATATACGTTAACTGACAAAAAACATGTGAGCTATAACATTGAGTTTAATGTACTTCTCTCAAAACGAAGAGAGTGTGTCCTACTCTCCAAGGTAAGGACCATAATCATGAATTTAGGTAGATCCACTAGCTAGAGTTCATTAAGACTAAATCCTATGGGAGTATGTAGTTTTAGGACCTGAGTAATCTCCACGAGTCCAACTCGGTGCTAAGTAATCTCGGAACGAAAAACATGCATAATCATATTCATCATCTTTGAAACGGTAATAATCTAGTAAGACCGAATCATTCTTACATAATCTCGTAGTCATAAGAATAACTCCTTTTAATCATGATTTTAAATATAGTCATATACACTTTAATCAAAAGCATCTAAATCATGATAGTATTTCATAATGAGATATACTTCAATCGAAAGCATCATGTTTCATATTAACTTGATGATACTTTATTCAAAAGCATCCTTGATTTATAAAATCCTTCATATCATCATGCATGCATATCAACATAGTTTGATTCATAATCAAAAAATACTTGCATAGCATGAGTTCATGAAAATATCATTGAAAACATTAAAATATGATCAAATCATGCATAACAGGATCATTCATGGTGAGAAAACTCAAATTCAATTGAACCCATAAGAAAATCATGAAACATTGGAATTATGGCATGAATCATAACTTGAGAAATTGAGGTTACTTTGGTACTCAATGGGTGAATAAGGAACCATTGATGAAGCTCCACATATCTTGATGAAAACCCTAGGTTAAATCTTCAACGGAGACTTGAGAGCCTTGGAACCTTATGGGAAGAAGATATGAGAAAGAATTTGGAGTTTGAGAGAATAAGAGTGTGAGGAGGTTAGGATGTTTAGGAACCCTTAAAGTCTTCAAAATAGGCTTAAAACAACGTAGTATAAGAGTTAAAAGTATAGGAAAAGACCCAAATACTCCTGACTAAAACTATTGAACAAGTACCACGAACCCACTCTATGGTCCATACACCCTTCCACGGACCGTACTATCCTCTCGTGGAACCCAACTATTGAAAGTACAACTTCTTGGAATGAACCACAGACCACCAACTACGAACCGTAATCCTTTTCACAACATGTAATACCAGGCGTAGAAGTCAGTGCACTGAAATAATCATCCTATAAAGGTCCAGCTCACAAAACCCAACCACGACTCATGGTTCCTTCACGAGTCATACTGTTGGCTCGTACAATGATATCATGAGATTTTAAATTTCTAATTGTCAACCACGATCTGCTTCCATTAGCCATCGCTCTATCTACAACCATTGGTCTCGTACATGCCAAAACCATCAGACTTCATTCTGAGCTATGCACTCGGAGGTGTTACGATATCTCCCCCTTTGAAATATTCATCCTAGAATGAGATTTAACTAAGTATGAAAAGAGTAGGGGAAATATTTATCAGCCCATCTGTAACACCCAGAAGTTAGTAGGCCAAAATTAGAGCTAAATGTTGGGGTTAGAGTCAAAGAAATGGGCAAGGGCCAAAGGAGAGGACTAGGGCAATCCACTATCCCCTTTGACACTACCTTAGTGACCACAACCACCACCACGGCTTGTGTGGGCTAGGCAGTGTGCTTGCCAAGCTGCCCAAAGCGAGAACCCCCCCCACGAGACACTTGACGGCTCGTGAAGGCCACCAAGGGTCGTGGTCTTCACTTAGCTTTAAGGGGGACAAGTCATGAAGACCTAGCCACTGCCTCAAGGTCCATGGTGGGGACCACAGCTCGTGGTCATGACCACGGCTCGTGGGGCTTCTCGTGGTCCCTGGGCAGGTCACTTAAATGAAGGGGTATTTTGGGAAGTTTCTTTTTAGATGGGTATTAAGTGAGGTCATTTTTCCTTAGTTTTATACACATATATAAGCCTTTTTAAGTAAAAAATACACTCATTCACTTCATTATTTCCAAAACCCAAATCAATTCCCAAAAGTTCATCTTCTAAAAAATTCTCTCTCTAGAAAACTCAAAGAAAAAGAAAAAAAAGAATGAAGTTGGAGCCAGGGTTCAAGAAGCTAGGTTTTCACATCAAATTCATTGGATTTCATTGCTAAGGTATGGTAGTCCTTCATCCATGGAGTCCCTTCAAAACCCAATTTCGAAGTTAAAAATCCCCCAAAAGTTAGGGTTTAATTCCAAAGTCATGGGTTCCTTTCAAAATTGATTCTAATGATTGAATTATGATATATTATGTATGAATTTATGATTTACTATGTTTTTTATGTTGAATTCCACAAGAACCCATGAAACCCCCATATTTCTCAATTATGATCTTGTGATGTGGGTTTGTTGATTATAGAAGAATGCTATGAAATTATGCGTGTAGTAATTGAGTTATTTGAATTATGATTATATCCATGTCTAATGTAGTGAATTATAGATGTGTTGATTGAATATTATCTTTGATCCTTGAAGGCAAGATATGAGAATTATGCATGATTAGGAGACTTATGTATATGCTTTAAGAACACTTTGAGAATGAAGTGTTTATGATTATGATGTAGTTGATGTGTTGTTGAAAGGATATTCTCACATACACACTTATGTATGAATATGATATGATGTGAAAGGTTTTCTCACAATATGATAATTATAAGGTTGAAATGCTTTCTCACCTAATTGAATCTATATGTAGACATGGACAGTGAAAGGTTATTCTCATGCATGCTGCTATCCTATGAATTATGTTGGATTGAGTGTCAAAACATTCTTCCATGATTATGAACTAAGTAAAGACTTAATATGTACTCCGTGGGAATAAATGCTTAGCACCGAGTGGATATTGATATGAGATGGGGGCCCTTCCATTAGTTGAGGCCGGGTTTCTAGGAGCAATCTCTTGGGATGGAAGCTCTCCCGTTAGTAGAGGCCGGGTTTTCTAGTAGAAATCCCCTTATCCCATAAACTATGTGACCTCATAGGTCTTTAGCTAGTGGATCCACCTAAGCTAAGAGTATGGTTCTACCTTAGGCAAGTAGAACAACCCTTTTCGGTGTGGGAGTCACCGGATTCCATGTTTAGCTCACATGGTCTATGTCGGTTAAGGCTTATTTCCCACAACAACAATATGAACAAGAATATGAATGATGGCCTAAGAGGTTTACTTAGCATGGGTGAGATTTATGGGGTCTTATTCATGCATTGCACAAGTATGCTCTAAGGTTGTTTATGAAGTTTTTCTTTTATGTTAGGATGATCTATGTATTGATTATGTCTATGATTTATGTTTTTATGACTTATGCTCTCTAAACTCTCAAACATGTTTAAACGTAGTAATTGCATACTTTCAAATGTAATGTCCCTTTTTAGCATGTTTTCAATGTTTTTATGCATGGCTATCATACTTAGTGTATTTTTGTACTAACGCCTACTTTTCCTACATTTTCCCCAAGTGTAGGGTCCGGTTCTCAAGGTGGTCCTCATTGTGGCTAAAGCTTGGATTTGCTCATTTCTCCTAGCTTGTTGGTGAGTCTTCATGATTCGAGGACAAATGTTTTCACATTGTAGTTTCTTTCTTGTATTTCCTTTTTGGACTATGTTGTATGGGCTAAGTCCCTTTCTCATTTCGAACATTGTAATAGATGGCTATGTTGAGACTTAGAGTCTAGACTTCTGCTTTTGCTTTTATGAAAAATTTAGATTTGAAATGCGTTTTTACTCTTATTGTTCTATTGCTTATGTTATAATATACTAAGTGGCTTTTATGGAGTCCTTCGGGGTTCTATACGCCATATTACATCTAGGGGGTACCCCTAGGTCGTGACACCATCATGAATACAAAACACATAAAATACATAAAACTTAGAAGTGTCTGACTCTGAGCTAAAACTGGAAGTTTAAAACTGATTTAATTTTATGAACATGCATGCATAGGGAAACATTGAATACCCTAACACATGAATCAAAAGAGTAAATAGGAGGAACGAATACCTCAAACTATAACTGAATCGAAAGGAAGTTCATGGGATACTTAGATATCATAGCGACTTCGGCCTCCCAAGTAGCACGCTCAACTAACTGATTCTTCCAAAGGACTTTCACATAAATAATTTCTTTATTTCTCAACTTTTGGACTTGATGATAAAAAATCTCATCTGGGACTTCTTTGTAGGGTATACTTTCTCTCACATCGTCACTTTCTGAAGGCACAACTGATGTCGGATCACCAATACATTTCTTCAACAAGGAAAAATGAAACATCGGATGCACTAATGCCAAATCTAGAGGCAAATCCAACTCATAAGCCACATTACCAAAATGCCTTGAAAATCTAATATGGGCTTAGATAGCAGGGATTGAGTTTCCCTTTATTACCAAATCTCACCACTCCCTTTATGGGTGAAATTTTCAAGCAAACCTAATCATCAACGATAAACTCAAGCTCCAATAACAACAGAATTAGTTCCAATGAAATCGAGGTATCTTAAAAATACTGATAAATCTCCTCCTCACACCCGCATAAGATTTCTCTCTACCCTGAGCCGTCTTCAACCTATCCTTGATAAGTTGAACTTTTTCCATAGCCTTATGAACTAACTCGGGATCTAACAAAGTGACCTCACCAACTTCAAACAAATCGATAAGAGAACTACACCTTCTACCCTAGGGAGCCTTAAACAAAGCCATCTGAATACTCGAGTGATAACTATTATTATAAGTAAACTCAATCAAAGGCAAATGATCACCCCAATTACCTTTAAAGTCAATAACACAAGCTCTCAATATATCCTCCAAAATTTGAATAGTTCACTAGTCTTACCATCGGTCTGCGGGTAAAAAGTTGTGCTAAGCTTAACTTGAGTGCTAAGTCTTTTCTGAAATGATCTCCAAATCTGTCTGAAATGATGGATAAAGGCGCACCATGAAACTTCACCACCTCCAGAGTATAGTGCCTAACATAGTCCTTGGCTTAAATAGGAGGTCTTCACAAGAATAAAATGTGTTGACTTAGTCATTCGATCTATAGTTACCCAAATGGAATCATATTGTTGATGTGTACAAGGTAAACCTAAAATGAAGACCATTTCCAAATCTTCCCACTCCCAAGTAGGAATTCTATCATCCTGAGTCATACCTACTATTTTCTGATGCTTAACTGTTACTTGTTGACAATTTGGACACTTAGCCACAAGTTCTGGAATATTTTTTTTATCCTAATCCAGTAATAGACTTCATGTAGATCACAATACCTCTTAGTGGCTTCTAAGTAAATATAATAACGAATTGTGAGCTTTTTAAAATATTTGTTTCCTCAACTTATCAACATTTGGAACAACAAAAGACGTTGATAACAAAGAACACCATCCCCCGGGAGAAAGCTTATCTAGCTTTTTCGGAAACCGCTTCCTTCAACTCAACTAAAGTTGGATCATTAACATGTTTTTCCTTAACATCCGACACGATTCTAACCCATTTTGAACAATAACTCTACCATCTTGTGAATCAACCAAATGAACTCCAAAACGGGCCAATCTTTGCACCTCACGAACCAACTCCTTTTTATTATCCTCAATATGAGAAACAATCTTCATGGACAATCTACTAAGAGTATCGACCACCACATTAGCCTTACCTAGATTGCAAAGGACACTTATGTCATAATGCTTGAACAATTCAGGCCATCTCCGTTGGTAAAGAATTTGAATCCTTTTGATAAAACACGTATTGAAGACTCTTATGATCTGTAAACACATCCATGTGAACACCATAAAGATAATGTCTCCATATCTTTAAGGCAAACACCATTGCCTCCATCTCCAAATTATGAATTGGATAATTCTTCTCATGAGCCTTAAGTTATATAGAAGCATAGGATATCACCTTACCTTGTTGCATCAGAATACAACCAAGACCAATTCTGGAGGCATCACATAACACAACGAAACCATATAAACCTTCCGATAAATTCAAAAATGCGGCTAAATTAAGTTGAGTCTTCTACTCCTAAAAACTTTTCTCACATACCTTGGACCACTGGAATTTTGCTTTCTTCGGAGTCAATGTAGTCAAAGAAGAAGCAATAGAGGAAAATCCCTCCATAAACCGTCTATAGTAACTGGCTAAACCCTACAAACTCCAATATCTCAGGGATTCTTAATTACCTTAGTCTTCTTAGGATCAACTTGAATACCTTATCCTAAGACTATATGGTCAAGGAATGCTACCGACTTCAACCAAAATTCACACTTATTTAACTTAACAAACACTTGACAGTCCTTGAGAACTTCTAAGACAATCCTCAAATGATCAACACGCTCATCCTCACTTCGAGAATACATTCAGATGTCATTGATAAACATAATAATGAACATATCCAAATGCTACTTGAACACCCTGTTCATCAAGTCTATAAAAGCTTTTGGATAATTTGTTAGTCAAAAAGACATAACCAAGAATTCTTAGTGATCATATCGAGTCCTGAAGAATGTCTTTGAAATGTCACATTCTCTCACTCTAAGCATATGAGAGGTCAATTTTGGAGAAGAAGCTAGCACCCTGAAGCTGATAGAACAAGTAATCAATCCTTGTGATGGGATACTTATTATTTATTGTGACCTTGTTCAATTGTCGAAAATCAAAGCACATTCGGATAGAACCATCTTTCTTACGAATAAAGAACACCACATCATCTCATGGAAGAAATACTTGGTCTAATAAAGTCGTTATACAAAATGGTTCTTTAACTGATCTTTCAACTCCTTAAGATCTGTTGGAGCTATTCTATAAGAAGGAATAGAAATAGGATGGGTATCTAGAAAAATATTGATTCTGAAGTCAATTTCCGTTTCGAGAGGAGCTTTATGATGCATAATTGTACACCTTACAAGCCAGTGTACAAACAATCACTTATCATAAATAACCCAACAAGGTTGGGGTCGTATCTCACATAGAGAAATATTTATTAGACTTTAATTAGAATGTTGAATTCGTGCGCTAACAAGTCATAAACATCAAACTAAAAGACTCGTAATACACAATGACCACATAAGGACACCTCATAATTCTGTTGAGTGGAAGAAGCATAAAACCTATTCTGATGTTGGTTGCCACCAAAACTAGATGAAGTACCCTACCGAGTATGGTAACATGGCTGAGTGTGTCTACAATCATCTCCACCCTTGTTAACGACCAAAGGACAATCCTTCAACCTACGAACAGTCTCATCAAAACCAAAGCATCCACTTGTACCAACCAAGTACTCTCCCAGGTGGATCTTCCCGCACTTTTGGCATACGTGGACAAAAACGTCCACTAGAAGCACTACTCTAAGACTTAGGGGTTGACACCATATCCTTGTTGAACTTAGGCACCAGAGCACTATCAAAAGATGGATCCAAGCTTGAATACCTTTGCTTAAATAAAGAACTACCACCACCACCAACTCTCTGATGAGAGTAGTCCACACTCTTTGTTCGAACCCTCTTAGTCTCCATATCACTCTCCTTAAGCTTTCTTCCTCAATTTGTTGAGCATGAGTCATCAACCTAGAAATATCCATCGCCTTGATCGACATAATGGTATTACATTCTTTCACTACCATATCCGAGACACCGGAAATGAACTTACTTATAGGGGCCTTAGAGTCATCCACCTTAGTTGAAACATACTTGGAAAGCTGAGTGTATTTTAAATCATAGTCCTTCACACTCATTTTTATTTCCCTCAAGTTCAGGAACTCTTGGACCTTATGCTCTCTCATCTCAAGAGGGAAGAATAGATCTAGAAAAGCACCTTGAAGTTGTCCCAATTGAAAGGACCCGCATCAACAACCATTTCTTCCTTCCAGTGTTTGAACCAAATCTAAGAAACTCCATTCAATTGATAAGCACCCAAATTCCCACTCTCAACCGGAGTGATACCTATGATCTCAATAATATTTTGATTCCTCTCAACAAACTTTTGTGGATCTTCGTCCACCCTTAGAACCATTGAATTTTGGAGGATTCATCCTTATGAAGTCTTGAACTCTAGTTTCTGTTGTACCCATATCTGGGTTCACGGGAGCTACAACCTGACGGTTAGCTTAAGCAGTTATGAATTGGGCAAACACTTAGAAAGTTACCCCAAATTCCATATGAGTGACTTGCTCAGCCAAGGGATCAATCAGAGCTTGTGGTGCTTCTTGCTCCACATTCAACTTCCTTCTCATAAGAGCTCTTCGTGGAAGCATCATACTGAAACAAATAGAACATGAGTTAGAAGGAAACCTGATTGAGTTCAACTCAATCACACAACTTTAGAGTTATGAAAGAAGTGAAGTTTCTTAAATGTCTCATAGCCTCGTATTCATAAATGTGGTGTGCTTCACACTCATGAATAAGATTTTATCAATGCGGCATATTAGACACCCTAAGAAACTTGAACCTGAGTCTTTGAACACCAAGTTTTTCACGACCCATAACTACCATTAGACATAACATGGTATCTAGAATTCTTAGAGACTCTAAGAGAACCACATGGAGTAGCATGACAGTAAGATAACATACATAACTAAAATAAATAGATGAGAGGAATCAAAGTCTCAATTGGTTATCTCAACACATAAGAAAAAATTCAATAAAAGACTCATAAGACGAATTACTAATATCTGAAGAAGCCTCCGCTCCATAAGTAAGTTGCAAGGACAAAGCCATAGCTCACCCGAACATGTGAAAACTGAAATGAAGTCTGAAATGATAATATAAAAAACATAAGTGATATGTCTCTAAACCATGAGAATTCACCATTGTAACACCTTGAAATTTGGGAAAGATACGATGGGTTGAACGGGCAGGTCTACAGGCTTAAAATAAACCAAGAACCCACCATGGTTGGCTAAATGGTCCATTTAGAGGTTCACTGCCATTTAGGGGTAGTGGGTTGGACCCTTAAGGCAACCCTGAAGTTGGATATCTGTACGACTCCCTTCACGACATCAAGCTCTAAATGGTCCGTGAAGGCTTCCATATAGTTCACCCATCAACTTTTTAAATCAGGGCTATTTTAGTCTTTCCCTATGTGTTTTTATATATAAGCTATGTTGTTTTAACCCCTGTTATGAGTCCTATATAAGTGATTTAAGTCCTAAAACTACCAATTCTAAATCAGTCCCTTAAATCCTATATTTCCCTCCAAGTTCATCCCCAAAATCCCCTCTAAAGCTAAGGAAGAAGAAGCTAGGGCTTTACTTGAGTGCTAAGCTTAACTGAAGGACCTCTTGTCCTACCTCCTCTACCTCCGGGGCATACATTTGTGGTGACTAGCAGTTTGATGCAGATGCTTACAGCGAGCTGGTTTGGCATCGAAAGATCCACATGCTCTCATAACCAAGCTAAGGAGTGTTTACAAAAGTTGTGTGGGTCGACCGGACTTGGGCATGGATGTAATTGGATTGCGAGTATTCCCTCTATCATTGACCGGCGATGCTGCTGTGTGGTTTAATGAGCTTTCTTATAATTCAATCTACACATGGGGACAACTGACTGATGTGTTCCTAGCAAGATTTTTTTCAGTGTCTAATAAGCTGAACCACAAAGATAAACTCAACAGTTTTGTAGCACTACCTGGAGAGTCTGTGAGTAGTTGTTGGGACAAGTTCACTGCTTTCATAAGGGGTGTTCCAAAATACCGTATTGATGATGAGTTGCTAAAGGAGTATTTCTACCTAGGTCAGGATGACAACATGAAGGCAGTGCTTGACACTATCGCTGGGGGTTCATATGGTGAGTGCACTTTTGAGCAGATTGCGGAGAAACTGGAGAAGATCTCTCAAATAATAAAGCTTAGAGCACTAGAAGGTCGGATACTGAGAGGAACACGTTCACTGTCGCTGGTGGTTCATATGTATGGGGCATTGATTTTATGGGTCCATTTGTGAGTTCACATGGGATGAAGTATATTCTTGTTGCGGTTGATTATGTATCGAAGTGGGTGGAAGCAGTTGCGCCCCCAACAATGAAGGTAAAAGTGTCACCGCATTCTTGAAAAGGAATATCTTTGCCTGATTTGGTACACCGAGGGTGATTATCAGTAATGGAGGTTTCCACTTTTGTAATAAGTTTTTCAAGGAACTACTTGAGAAATATGGTGTCCGCCACAATGTGGCCACTCCTTACCATCCGCAGACTAGTGGGCAAGTTGAAGTGTCCAACAGAGAGATCAAACATATTTTGGCAAAGACTGTGAATACTAATAGAACGGATTGGTCAAGGAAGGTTGATGATGCTCTATGGGCCTATCACATTGCATACAAGACTCCCATATGTATGTCTCCTTACCAACTTGTATATGGGAATTCTTGCCATTTGCCGGTTGAGTTAGAGCATAAGGCTATGTAGGCGCTAAAGAAGCTAAATTTGGATTGGGGTGCCACATCTAATCAAAGAATGAATGACTTGAATATGCTTGATGAGTTTTGCCTAAAAGCTTATGAAAGTTCAGCCTTGTACAAAGAGAAGATAAAGAGGTATCATGATCAAAGAATTGAAAAGCGATAATTTGTTGTGGGTGATCTTGTGGTTCTATTCAAATCTAGGTTGCGTTTGTTTCCGGGCAAACTCAAGTCCAAATGGACCGGGCCATTTTTCCTCACAAAAGAGCTCCCCCATGGAGCGGTTGAGCTTGAGAACAATGAAGGAACAAGATTCATGGTAAACGGGAAAAGGATCAAGATCTATCTGGGAAACGTGGAAAGTGTGCAAGAAGTTGTTGAGGCCTACTATCTTGATAAAGTCTGAGTAATCAAGAAGCCTGCGTTGTGCCGCGACGTTAAATCAAGCGCTGCTTGGAAGGCAACCCAAGATGTAAAATCTAACTAACAATAGGTTCTTGTTTTCCATTTAGTAGTTTTCTTTGTTTAGTTGCTTCTCTGTACTTATTTAGATAGTTGTTTTATTTTTTGTTTTAGTGTTGGCTATAGATATCATAGGGTCCATGTCTAAAAAGTGTCCAGAAAATGTAAAAAGCAAAGGCTAATGGTTGCTACATGTCCAGGGGCGAAAAGCAGAATCTGCAGAAAAAGCTCTGGTGCAGAGGTCTACGGACCCCATCGAAGGTTCGTGGTTCATTCCACGGACCGTGAATGGTGTCCGTAGATCCCAGGTAAGGTTCCTGAACTTTCTAAGTCTAAGTATGATCTACGGTCCTCATCTATGGACCGTATATCGACCCACGGACCGTAGACGGGGTCTCGTGGGTCCAAACCTTAGTCTGCCTGACCCGACCCGGACATCTTTTAAATAAACCCCCTGTTTTTCAAATCATTCCTACTTCCCTCATTTTACTCCCAAATTGTTTCTAAACCCCTCTAACTACTTCAATCCCTCTATATTACCATAAACCCACAATCAATCACCCCATAGTCATCCTCCCATTTCACAAAACACTCTCTTCTCTGCCAAATCAATCCTATTCCCCATTTTTCAAAGTTTTGATGTCTGGGTTTGGTGCGAAAGGCAAGCAAAAGGTTGTTGGAAGTCTTGAGTCGTCTGACAATCATCCCATTTCCTTTGCTTGTAAGGTAATCAACTTTCCTCTCACTTTGAATTTCAAATTCATTGTTGTTATAAAAAGTCCAGATTTGGGTCTTGACCTTGGGTGTTTGATTGTATGAAATGTATGCTAAACTAAAACTATAAAATACCCTTGGGACGATAGATTGTGATTGTGTGTCTTTATAATGTATAAAATCAGTGTAAGCGTCTAAATGCAAGTTTTGACTTAGGGTTCCTAGTCTTATACACAATTATGTTGAAAATTGAGAAATTGAAACCCTTAGGATGACAAACTAGCATAACTTGTGTTGGAATGCATGATTAGACTAGGAGAAATTGTTGAAATTGGTAAAATTAGGCTTCACATTTGAAGCATATCTGATACCTGGCGTAGACCCAAACCATCAAACCCCGTCTATGGACCGTAGACTGGGTCCGTGGATGGTAGCATATAGAAATCCCTCTAAGTGTGGAACCACAGAGGTGGATTACGGTCCGTAGTTCAATCTATGGACCGTTCTACACATCTCTGGTTCCATCAAAGCCGAAACTTTTGGGACTTCTGACCTACGGAGGGGATCCATGGACCATAGGTCAATCTACGAACCGTAGGTACCCACCGTAGGTGATCGTAGTCACTGACTGAATTATTTTTTTAGTTTTTGTTTTTGTTCGTTATTTGTTCTAAAAATTTTCCAAGTGTGTTTTTAGGTTATATTAGTATTAATTCTCCCTCTACAGGTACCATGGTTAAGAGGAAATCCATAGCCACCAATGGGAGATCCAGATCCATGGAGCCGACTATGCGGCTAATCAATCAGGACACTGATACAGAGAAGGATCCCGAGTATGTTCCCCCCATTAGAAGGACATCACCCAGAGCACCCCGGGCTACTCGAAATCAGTCCAAGAAGGTGGTCCTCGACGTAGTTACTGCCTCCTAGTATGATGAGGAGGATACACTGATCGGGTCACCGGCTAGGTCTGCTTCCGGTTCTGAGTCTACTTCTGCTGCAGGGTCTGCTTCGGGGTCTGCCACCGGTTCCAGTGCACATGATGGGGCTGTCTCGTATGATGAGGCCACTAGTTTGGGAGAAGTCCTGGTGCCACAAAACTATGACCCTGATCCGATGGTCGAGGAGCCAAACATCTGGTGTGTTTAGGGGCAATGGAAAATCTACTAGGATGCTAGAATGCAGAATGAGAAAGAGAAGATAGCCCGACTTATTACTAAAGGGCGCAGAGTCCTCACGGGGAGCTTACATACTATTCCCGACATATACTAGCTTTTTCAGCTTCACAAGTGTGAATGGATGGCCCGAGACCCCGGGACTTATATCGAGGAGATTGTGCGGGAGTTCTATGCCTCCTACGCTGCCACTCTCCGAGGTTTGATCTACAAGAGGTCCAAGCCCACAACCCAGGACCCTCTCACTTCTACTTTGGTTCGAGGTTTTCCGGTGGACATATCTCATACCACCATCGCTGATTCCTCTATGGCCCTGGCCCTGATTACACTTGGGCACTCAACACGGCTGAATTTGACTACTAATGGGATATTGTGAGGAGTGGAGCCTTCACGCGTAATTGCGAACAAAGGGAGGCTGTCTTACTGTGGTTGGTCTGGCACATAGTTGAAGATGGAGAGCGTTCAGAGTGGGTTAGCTCACCACGTTTGGGTATTCGGAAGGCCACCTAGAATTTGGTGGCCAAGTTTTTTTGGTTGCTGGTGCGGAACAGAGTGTCACCCACAAAGGCCGACAATGCGCTTACATGGGACAGAGCAGTAATGGTGGAAGCATTAGTAGCTGGGTTCGAGATTGACTTCGCCCGCATGTTGCTGGCAGAGATTCATGAGAGGGCGTTCAAGACCTCCACTACTTACCCTTTTTTGTGCCTTATTTTTCAGCTATGCAGGGACTCTGGAGTGTCGATCTGGCATTGTGACAAATTGATATAGGCAACGGGGACCCTAAATATTGACCTGATTCGGGATGAGGCAAATGTGGCAGTACCTCGCAGAGGGCTGCGGATCGATGTGCCATTGGGTACTGATTTAGTAGATGTTGTGGAGCAGATGCATGGCATGAGCCTGCCCCTCCAACCCACACTGATGTTTCCCCGGCCTTCTCTTCTCAGGCCGCCAGTCAGGCTCCCAGCTCATCTAGAGCCACCCCGCCTTTTGGATCATCTGTTGTGCTGTTAGCTCGAGTTTAGAAATTGGAGGCACAAATGGCCACACTGCTTCACCATGTGAAGCCATGGATGCAGAAGTCCATTACAGAGTCCGAGGCTAGGATGGAGAATAGGATGGCAACCATGGTGGATCAGAAGGTTCAGGCCATTAATAAGTGCCTGGATTCGAGTTGAGAGTACTTGCACGGCCATCCCCCGCCACAGATCTTTCCTCCATTCAGACTGAGTTGGACAGTCTTTGGGCCGACATTGATTCTATCCTTGCTAAGCCCACAAATGAGCCAAAGTCTGCACCCACTACATTGGCTGATAATACCGTACTCGATGCTCTATTTAGAGAGGATACAGATGCACAACCCGAGCCCACCCATGCTTGTGGAAAGAGGCCTCGCTCCAGTCGCATTTCAGACACTACTGATGATGCTAGAGCAAAGAAGCGGGAGTGCCACCAGATTGACCAGGCTGGAAAATCTTCTATAGTGGATGAGGAGTTGCGCCAGCAGAGGGTGAGTGAGAGTGTTGCTAGGGTGTCTAGTTCTGTGCCCGTTATAGAGTTTCCAAGTGTTGATAGGGATGATGTGAGCACCACTGATGGTGCGGTTGGTGTGATTGAGAGCACTACTAAGGGTGCTAGGCTAGATGATGTGGGCACTACTGAGGGTGACCCAAGTGTTGTTCCAGCGGGCTCTACGAAACCGGACCCACCCGCTTGTTGATAGTTCATCGGCACTATGCGCCACAAGTTTGCTTCACCCGATCCATTACTTTTTACAGTTTTTGTGTGCATTGGGGACAATTGCACCTATTTTTGTTGGTGGTGGGGTAAATGGATCGTGAGTGATAGGATGAAGTCTGAGTAACCCAACTCATAATCCTTTATTGGGGTTTTCTTTCCTGTGTTCTTTTCCCCCAAGAGATTATTTTAATTTTTGTTGAACCGGCATGTGTAGAATCATGAGAAAGAATGAAGCATGATGGCATAAGTAAAGAATGAAAAAATGATACCCATCCAAAAGTTGTGACCTGTGCTAAAATCTGTAGGCTAGAATGAGTTGAATGTGTTGGCTCTGAGTATGACATGATAAAGAACCAACTTGATCTCATGACTTAAGCTACAACTTGAACTGGGTAATCTGATAATCTGATAATGAAACTATGTGCCAAGAGTGTGTGAGAGTGGTTGATTATTCAGACAGTTTTGTGCCAATCTAGAACTTGCCCCATTGGTCCTGCTAGGATAATCTAGGTTAGAATTTAGGAAGTGATCATACGCTATTGTTCTAATTAGTCCACTTAAGCCTAAAATGATCTAACCAAATGGTAGCATTATTCCCTTTTGATCGAAATATTTGAGCCTAAAATTGACCAGATCTTTTGATTCACCTAACTCACCTTCCCTTAAAAACATTGTCTTGGCCCAGGTCCCTCCTTGGACATGTGCACCTTGACTTAGGCCAAAAGCCTAAGTTGAGGGTGGATCAGTCCAAAAGTTACCTTGATCTTGGCCCTGGTCTGACATCGAACATTGTGCACCTCAACTAATGCAAAATGCATAAGTTGAGGGTGGCTATGAAAAAGGAAACCAAATGAAAAAAAAGGGTATGAAAAGAGTTTAGTGTTGAAAAGAGAAAAAGTATGAAAGAGGATGTGACTTTGTGCAAAAGAAGCAAAAGAAAAAGTGTTGAAAGAAATAAAAGAAAGAAAAAGTGAAAAAGAAAGAAAGAAGAAAGTGAAAAAATAAAGAGCTACAAAGTCTAAAGTGACATCCATGGTTGAAGAGAATCAAGGGAAAGAAGGTAAAACAGTAGGATGTTAAGAATAGGGCAAAAAGAGGTAGAAAGCCTAATGTAATGTCAAGGAGGGCAGAAAGTCACTGAAGAGTATCCAAATGTACCACACCTGACCCTGAGCCCACGTTACAAGCCAAGAAAGTCCTATAGTGATCCTAGCAACTAGTTTGGAGAGTCTAAGCAGTTAAAATAAGGGCAAGCCTATGGTATTGAGCACTAACTGTACTTGAAGTTACTTCTGAGTGTGAGTGTTGAATGAATCCTTAGTAAGGGCACTAGTTACATTGTCGGAAAGTTGGTACCTTGGTGATAGTAAAATAGTGTATGTTGCGTGTTTGTTGGTCGATCTTTGTCATATTTGGATCCGCACAAGTTAGCTTGTTGAGTCTGAGAGAAAAGATTTTCACTCAAAAAGAGAGTCGGGGTAGAGGTCCATGTGATTGTTTGTGCTTGAATTGCTTGCTTCTATACAAGTGTCGTTTAGAGTCTTAGTGCATCGCTTGAGGACAAACAACGAATTTAAGTTGAGGGTGTTGATATATCGTGAGTTTACGGTATTTTTAATACATTTCACTTAGGAGTTGTGTGTGTCTAGGGCCATTTTGTATTGGTTTTTATGTATTATTTTTATCATGTTTGCAGGAAATATGTTCAGACGTGGAAACTGAGAGACACAACTGAAGGATGTGCAGAAAAGGGCATCTACGGAGGTGATCCACGGACCGTAGGTCCCTTCACGCTCCGTAGATGGGCAGGAAATGCATTAAATGAGATCAGGGAATTCTTGACTAAGTGTGGAACCACGGTTGCAATCGATGGACTGTAGATTGATCTACAGACCGTACTGTTGCTCCATCAAATGATTCAGAGAAGGGGTTCCAGTACCTGATTTTGAAGATTCCAAGTGTGGAGCTACGGAGGAGGATCTACGGACCATTGATGAAACCACGGTCCGTACTGTTGATCCGTCGTTTGCATCAGAGATGATGATGTTTTGGAAGCTGAAAATTTGCCTAAGTCCTGAGTCACGAAAGGGACCTATGGATCGTAGGTCAATCCACGGTCCGTAGGTCAGTGTTGTAGATTGAAGACGCGTCCTGAAACATTATTTCCTTATTTCGTTTCCTTTTTAGTTAGGACTTATTTTTCTATATATATGTGATGTAAACCTCAATTTTAGGGGTTAGACTTTATTACTTTAGTTCTAGTTTTTGTCTTGGGAGATTAATTTTTTCAACTTGAGCAATTCTTGATTTCTTAAGTTCGTTTTGAAGATTTTAAACTTTGCAATTCAAGTTGGGTTTTTGGATTTCTTTTACTGTAATAGTAAGTTCATGAATTCTTCTTATACAACTATGAATTGTGTTCTTTCTAGCATGAGTAACTAAATCCACAACTAGGGTTGTGGGAACCATGAGCGATTAGCAAAGTATGAATAGTAACTAAGTAATTTTTGAATAGTGTTATTGCGTGTATTGATAATTCTTTCATTTAGAAGTCTTTTTAGCTGTTGCAAACGTTAGAACTCGCCTTGTAACGTTAGAACTCGCCTTGTTTCTACTTGCCGGACCAAGGAGGTAGTTAACAAGAAAAGAATTATCAATATAGATTTAGTGTGATCCTATCTAATAGTCTAATGTCGATTGGTGCGAGGGTGAAAACTAAGCCATACATCAATGTGATGTCTAATATGAGGTAAAGGTAAGGGTTAGTAAATTATACACACGTAGCCAGACCAAGGTGCGGGGTGAAATTCTCTAGTTGCCAGACCAAGTAATTAGAGATACCTAACTTATCACTTTGCATGTAATACACTAGGAAATGATTACTATTACTAGGATTACCGCGTTATGAGCTTATAGGGAACACGTACACCCTAGTTACTTTCTCATCTTGATAACAACTAAAGTTTGAATCTTGCTCACTGAATACTTACATAATTTCCTGAATTTGTTTCACAAATTCCCCCCCCCCCCGCCCTTTAATTACTTGCTTTCGGAAATACATTGACTAAACAAATATAATCGTCAGTTAAGTTTAAGTCTAAACCATATTCCTCGTGGGATCGACCCTAACCTACAAGTTGGATTCTTTACTTGATAACGATCGCTTACACTTCTTTAGGGAGGTGTAATTTGAGCGTATCATTCCTCCTGAAAGGAAAATATATTTTTGTATTGATATTCTCCAGATACACAACCTATCTCTATTCCTTCTTACCATATGGCTCTTGCAGAACTTAAGATATTAAAAGAGAAATTGAAAGATTTGTTTCATCCGACCGAGTATCTCTCCATGGGGTGCTGTATTTTTGTTTGTTCGAAAGAAAAATGGTTCAATTCACATATGTAGTGACTACCAACAATTAAATAATGTTACCATTAAGAATAAGTATCCTCTTCAGAGAATTGATGATTTCTGTATTGACCCAAAAGAAAGTAAAGTTCTTATGGTCGGAAGTGTGTGAAAAGAGTTTTAAAGAGTTGAAAGATAGGCTTACCTCCGCTCTGGTGTTGACTTTATCGGATGTCGTTGATGGGTTCGTTGTGTATTGTGATGCTTCAAGGATTGGACTAGGATGAATTCTTATGCAAAATGAGAAAGTTATTGCTTATGCTTCAAGACAACTTAAGATTCATGAAATTAACTATCCTACTCATGATTTGGAACTAGTGGTGGTTGTGTTTTCCTTAAATATTTGGAGGCATTATTTGTTTGGTGTCCATGTTGTTGTCTTTACCGACCACAAAAGCTTTCAATATGTGTTCAAGTAAAAGGATCTAAATATTCGCCAATGTAGATGGCTAGAAATCTTGAAGGATTATCATATGAGTGTCCTTTATCACCTGGGCAAGGCCAATGTTGTGGCCAATGCCTCAAGTCAGTTATCTATTAATACTGTAGCACATTTTGAAGATGGTAAGAAAGAATTAATTCGTGATGTTCATAGATTAGCTTGGCTAGGTGGTATGCTGGTGAATTAAAGTGAGGGTGGTGTTGTTATTCATAATGGTTCAAAATCATCTTTTGTGTAAGATGTGAAAGTAGAGAAAAGTCTTGGTCCGATTTTTGTTGAGTTGAAGGAAGCGATGCTTAATGTAACACCCCGACTTTTCGAAACGTATAAATTGACTCATATCTTTGTGGAAAGACCAGGAAGGTGGGTAATAAATTAAGAATGATGTGTTATGTGATATTTTAAGTGTTCAAGTGTTGTATCTCAAGTTTTGAAGTTAGGTAAGTGGCAAAATAAAAGTTGGCGAAAGTTACCGTAAATTCCTTTTTAAAGATTTGTCTGAAATTTGGGTCAAATGTCTCGGACGTTTTCTCCCAATCTATTAAGAGTTATGGTTCCCACGAAATATCGAATCGAATATCTACGAGTCTAGTTTCCAACACATCAAACCATTCGTTCATACGACTTTAGAATAGAGAGATATTTGCGTTTTTGTGGGACTGCGCAAGCATGCACGTGAGGTGGGGCCCTAAGTCGGTGGAATGTTACATATATCTTCTTCTTAGACCTTTTTATTCATTTGAAAGCTAAAAACCAGAGAAATTACAGAAACCCATTTCTAGGATCAAGTGAAGTATAGATTTTCTCGACTTAAGTCCTTAACGAAAGTTGTTCTACACGTTGGGCTCATCATCGTGGTATAATTTGTTTTATCGATTGCGTAGCATATCACACTTTAGTGTTGGGACAGCAAGTGTTTGAACATATTTGAAGGTTTTGAGGCGTATTACGAACCTAAGATCGAGGTAAGACCCTTCTTTCATCGACTTTAGCTTTTATAAGCAGCAAACATCAATTTGCGACGGAAATACATATCTTTTATCATATTGTCTTGGTATCTTTTATTTTGTGTGTTGATTATGGTCCTACCTTGTTGTAGTATCGAGGGAGTTATGAGTAAAAGTTGTTAGGCCACGCGAATTTAGCGAAAAAGGTATGTTAAGGCTATTCCCTACTTACGACATCTTTCCTTAAAGCTTAGAAGCAATGTATTTGGGTTGTTATCCTTGATATACTTGTGGCCGTGATTGTTGATTGTTGGCTGCTCGAGTTGATATAATTCTCCCTTGTCGGGATCCTTATTCAGTTAGTAGCATCCCTATGTTGGACACGACTTAGAGGCTATTTGTATAGGTTGCTCATAACTGAATTGCTCGTTTTTAGTGATTGGATTGTTATTATTGCCCTTGGGGCTATTGTGGTTAGCTGCAGGAATGTGATCTATGCCTAGAAGGGCTATGTTCTGCCTATAGGGCTATATGGATGCCTAAAAGGGCTATGAGTTGCCTACGGGGTCATATTGATGCCTAGAAGGGCTATGAGTTGCCTATAGGGCTATATTGACGCCTAAGAAGGCCATGAGCTTCCTACAGGGCCATGTTGTTGCCTAAGAGGGCTATGAGTTGTCTATAAGCTATGTTGATGCCTAAGAGAGCTATGTGCTGCCTACGGGGCTATGTTAATGCCTACAAGGGCTATGTGACTTCCTACGGGGCAAGGGGACTACCGATAGGGGTATATAGGCTGATTGGCACCTTCCGGGCTTATGGGGGCTTGAGTAGGTGGTCT
>JAJOOO010001415.1:0-39106 GCA_029582685.1 Solanum piurae | reverse complement strand
AATTGCTTATTTACTATTCATACTTTGTTAATCGCTCATGGTTCCCACAACCCTAGTTTTGGAGTTTAGTTACCCATAATCATATGAACACAATTCATGGTTTTAGATGAAAGAATTATGAACTTACGTAAGAACAATAATAAACCTAGAAATTCAACTTGAATTGCAACACCAAAATCTTCAAAACGAACTTAGGAAATTAATAATTCCTCAAGTTTCAAGTTAATCTCCCAAGTCAAGAACTAGAATAGAACAATAATATCTAACCCCCAAAAATGAGGTTTACATGCCCTATTTATAGAAAACAAGTCCTAAATTAAAAGGAAAACAAAATAAGGAAAGTTTCATTCAGGCACGCGTCTTCATTCCACGAGACTGATTCACGGACCGTCAATGGATCTACGGTCCGTGAGTCCCTTCCGTCAGCCAGGACTTAGAAAATATTTCAGCTTAAAAAATCAGCTTCTCTGAAGCAAACGACGGAACTGCAGTACGGACCGTAGATCAATCCCCCTCCGTAGCTCCACACTTGGAATCTTCAAAAATCAGGTACTGGAACCCTCGCAGTATCAATCTACGGATCAATAGTACGGTCCGTAAATCCATCTACGGACCGTCAATGTACACCGTGGTTCCACACTTGGTCAGATTTCCCTGATTTGCCTTCCATGCCTTGGCTACTGATCTACGACAACCATCTACGGAGCGTCAATAGACCTACGGTCCGTAGATCACCTCCGTAGATGCCCTTTTCTGCATTTCTTTCAGTTGTCTCTTTAATTCCGCGCCTGAACATCTTTCCTGCAAAATATGATAAAAACACATTAAAACCAATACAAAAAGGCCCTAGACACACACAACTTGTAAGTGAAATGTATTAGAAATACCGTAAACTCACGATATATCTAGAGGCCGAGGAAAAGTGGCGCCTGCTAGAGATGGAGTACCGATCGAGAATGTTCCCCAAAATGAGGCCTCTCATGTGTATCATGAAGAGATAGAAGAGGATATTGAGGTTGAAAATATTGAGGATGTTGGACAAGAGGAAGAGGTGCAAGCTCGACAGATCATGTCATTCCTGAAAGGGTTGGTTGATCCTGGAGTGCTTCGTTCTGCTCAAGCAACTCAAGCTCCCGCTAATCCTCATGTTGCTATCACTGCGCCCAAGGTGGACGTAACTGAGGTAATGATGATTTCTTATGTTCTTTGTTCGGTTCTGTTATGACTGGTAATGAGCAAGAAATATTGACTAAGTTTTTGAAGCTAAAGTCTCATGTATTTCTTGGTTCTGAGAGTGAGGATGCTTATGAGATTAACTTAGACTGCTATGAGAGGCTTCATAAGTTGGGAATTATCCATCAGCATGGGGTTGAGTTCGTGACTTTTCAGCTTTAAGGTGAGGCTAAGCAGTGGTGGAGAGCTTATATGGAATGTAGATCTTCAACTTTACCTCCACTTACTTAGACCCAATTTCATGCTCTGTTTCTAAAGAAGTATATGCCTAGAACTTTAAGACATCGCAAGAAGTATGAGTTCATAGCTTTAGAGCAAGGTGGTATGTATGTGGCTTCTTATGAGGCCAAGTTCCATGCTTTGTGTAGATATGCCACACAGTTGGTGACTACTGAGGAGGAGAGAATTCGTTTATTTATTAGGGTATTAAACTCTGAGTTGCAGGTATTATCTATTCATATGACCTCTGCAGGGAGAAGCTTTAATGAGGTAACAAATATTGTGAAGAAAGTGGAGGGAGTGAGGTAAGACAGTCAGGCTAAGGCATTAGCTAAAAGGGCCAAGAACTCGGGTAACTTTCAAGGTTCTTACTCCAGGGGGTATGAAAGGCCAATGCTTGCAGCCAAGCCAATTCAGTCCGATATGCCCGCCTCTACAGGTAACTACTCAGGAACTTCATCTTATAATTTGATTCAGGATAGCCAAAGAGTCGCGCCTTAGATAGGCGACAGGCTATCTTTTGATCGTACATGTTACAACTATGGAGAGCCTTGACATATGATGAGAGATTGTCCACACCCACATGTGTTGGATTCCGCACAACAGCAGACTAGAGCAGTGGTACCCGCTGGAAATGGTAATAATGGTCGAGGGCATTCATAAAATGGGCGAGGAGGTAATCAACGAGGTTGTGAAGGTAGATGAAATGGTAATACAAGCAGAGGTAACATGCAACCAGGTAAGTAAGTGGTTCGTTAAGATGATAAGGCTCAGTGTTATTCCTTTTCGGGCAAGAATGAGGCAGAGGCGTCTGACGTAGTGATTAAAGGTACCATTCTTGTCAGTGACCGGATGGCTAATGTGTTATTTGATCCAGGTTCTACTTATTCCTATGTATCCGTGCGATTTCCCTCAGATTTGCTATGATTTGTGATATACTTGATGTCCCTATCCATGTTTCTAGCCCAGTTGGAGAGTCAGTCATAGTCACCCATGTCTATCGTGCTTGTCCTATTTTGTTTATGGGTTTTCAGACTTGGGCTGATTTGGTTATTTTGAATATGACTGATTCTGATATAATCTTAGGCATGACTTGGTTGGCCCTCTATTATGTTGTGCTTAATTGTAATACCAAGTCTGTAACTCTAGAAATTTCGAGAAGGGAAAAATTAGAGTGGGAAGGGGTGTACAAGCCTAAGCAAGCTAAGATCATATCCTCTATTCGGGCTAGGAAATTGATAGGGCGGGGCTGTTTGGCTATTTGGCTCATATTATGGATGTTGAGGTTGAGACTCCATCTATTGAGTATATTCCTGTGGTGTCAGAATTTAGAGAAATGTTTCCTAATGACTTGTCTGGTATGCCTCCGGATAGGGATATAAACTTCTGCATTTATTTAGAACCTGGTACTCGTCCCACTTCTTTCCCTCCATATCGCATGGCTCCGGCAGAATCAAGAGAGCTTAAGGCTCAAATCCAAGAGCTTCTTAATAAGGGATTTATTCGTCCTAGTGCTTCCCCATGAGGTGCTCCAGTTTTGTTTGTTAAAAAAAAAGATGGTAGTATGAGAATGTGTATAGATTACCGGCAATTGAATAGGGTCATTATTCGAAACAAGTATCATTTACCTCGAATAGATGATCTTTTTGACTAATTGCAAGGTGTATCAGTTTTCTCTAAGATTGATCTAAGGTCTGTCTACCATTATTTGAAAATTAGGCTTGAGGATGTGCCCAAGACGGCATTTAGGACTCGCTATAGGAACTATGAGTTTTTGGTTATGTCTTTTGGTTTGGCCAATACGCCTACAATTTTCATGAGTTTAATGAATGGGGTGTTCAATCCATTTCTTGATTCTTTCGTCATAGTCTTTATTGATGATATTTTGGTCTATTCAAAAAGTGAGGAAGAGCATGCCGATCATCTTCGTATTGTTTTGGGTGTTCTTGGGAATCAAAAGTTGTATGCTAAATTTTCTAAGTGTGAATTTTGGTTGACTTCTGTTGCATTTTTGGGACATGTAGTTTCAAAAGAAGGGATAATGGTAGATCCTCAAAAGATTGATGCGGTTAAGAATTGGGTTCGACGTAGCTCCGTAACGGAAGTTAGGAGTTTTGTGGGGCTTGCTAGCTATTACGGCTTGCTAGCTATTACCGTCGATTTGTGAAGAACTTTGCTTCTATTGCCACTCACTTGACTAATTTGACCAAAAAGGAGATATAATTTGAATGGACTGAAAAATCTGAGGAGAGCTTCCAAAAGCTCAAGACTCTCTTGACCACCGCGCCTATTACAGCATTACCGGTTGAAGGTAAAGATTTTATTATTTATCGTGATGCTTCACATTCTGGTTTGGGTGTTGTGTTGATGCAGGATAAGAATGTTATACCTTATGCCTCATGTCAATTGAAGATGCATGAGATGAATTATCCAACACATGATTTGGAGTTGGTAGCAATAGTGTTTGCTCTTAAGATCTGACGGAATTACCTCTATGGTGTTAAGTGTGAAGTGTTTACTGATCATCGCAGTTTACAACATGTGTTCACTCAAAAGGATCTGAATTTGAGACAACAAAGGTGGATGGAGTTACTCAAGGATTATGATGTGACTATTCAATACCATCCGAGCAAGGCTAATGTTGTGGCAGACGCTTTGAGTTGAAAAATAGTGAGTACGAGTAATTTAGCTTGCTTAAGTGTAATCAAGCGACCTTTGACCAAGGAAATTCAGACCTTAGAGTCTAAATTCATGCAGTTGGGCATCCCTGAAAGAGGTGGGGTGTTAACTAGCATTGAAGTAAGGGCCACATCCATTGATGATATCAAGGCCAAACATTTTGAAGATGAAAATTTGGAGGAGCTTAGAAAGAAGACTGTGAATGGTAAGGCATAAGAGATCACTCTTGATGCAGAAGGTGTGCTCAATTTTAAAGGGAGGATTTGTGTTCCTCGAGTTGATTATTTGATTCACAAGTTGTTGACAGAATCCCATGGCTCGCGATATTCTATTCATCCGGGTGTGACCAAGATGTACCGAGACTTGAAGTGAATTTATTGGTGGCTGGGCATGAAAAATGATATAACGGAGTCTGTGGCTAAGTGTCAAAATTGCCAACAAGTGAAGTATGAACACCAAAGGTCTGCAGGTTTGCTTCAAAGAATGTCAATTCCGCAATGGAAGTGGGAAAGGATAGCCATGGACTTTGTGGTTGGTTTTCCCAAGACTTTGGGGAAGTTTGATTTTATTTGGGTAGTGGTTGATAGATTGACTAAGTCAGCCCATTTTATTTAAGTAAGAAAAAATTATAATGCTGAACAATTGGCTAAGGTGTATGTGAAAGAGATAGTGAGGTTGCATGGGGTGCCTTTCTCTATCATCTCAGACTGTGGTACCCAATTCACATCCAAGTTTTGGAGGAAATTACATGATGAATTGGGCACACAACTCACTTTTAGTACAACCTTCCATCCACAGACAGACGGGCAGTCAGAGAGGACTATTCAAGTGTTAGAAGACATGTTGAGGGCATGTGTGATTGACTTTGGAGGGCATTGGGATAAGTTCCTACCTTTGTGTGAATTCTCATATAATAATAATTATCACTCCAGCATATATATGACACTATTTAAGGCACTCTATGGGAGGGATGTAGATCACCTATATGATGATTTGAGGTAGGAGATGTGAAACCATTAGGGATCGATTTAGTGAATGATGCTGAAGATAAGGTGAAGAGTATTCAAACTAAGCTTCTACCAGCCCAGAGTAGACAGGAGAAATATGTAGATCATAAGGTGAGAGACATGGCATTTCAAACCGGTGAGAATGTTCTTCTTAAGGTATCACCCATGAAATGGGTGATGAGATTTGGCAAGAAGGGTAAACTAAGTCTGCGATACATTGGTTCCTTTGAGGTTCTTGAATGTGTAGGACTGGTAGCGTATAGATTGGCTTTACCTCATAATCTATTGGGTGTTCACCCGATATTTCATGTGTTCATGTTGAAGAGATATCATGATGACGGGGATTACATCATTAAATGAGACTCAATTGTGTTAGACAAAGATCTCCAATATGAGGAGGAACCAATTGCAATTCTTGATCGTGATGTGCGCAAGTTGAGGACCAAAGAGATTAAGTCCGTGAAGGTTCAATGGAAGCATCGTCCATTTGAAGAAGCTACTTGGGAGACCGAGAGGGACATGTGAGACAAATATCCCCAATTGTTCGTCGATTCAGGTACTATTTCATTTCTTCCTTAGCCTATTTTTTCTAAGTTTGTTACTCGGGGACGAGTGATGGGTAAATTGGTATCTATTGTAACGATCGGGTTCCGTAGTTATATAAAAGTCAACGGAGAAATTTTTTGGGTCGGAAAACTTTTTCGTAGTAACTTGGAATTTCCCAACCTAATCTAGATTTGGACGAAATTGGAGTCATTAAGGTGTAGGGACATATGGTAACAATCGGGTGACTTATTTATGATTTTGATTACATGAGTAGTTAGATAAGTCGTTAAGGAACCCGTATGACTTTACAAAATTGATTTCGGGTGAGTAGAACTCCCGAAATCGATCTTAGCGTGAACGGTATTTTCTGAGCGTCGTTGGTTAAAGGTGTGTTGTGAAATGGAGGTCTTGGATTTATTAAAATAGCTCATTGGTTCCGTGTAGGCCGTTGGGGCGAGATTTCTGCCGCCAGAGCGGGGCAGCTGTAGCGGGGTGAGGACCGCTATGGCGGGTTTAACGCGACTTAATGTTGTAAATAAATCCCAAAATGTCTTTATTCTGCACTTTTCGATATTCAGAGCTAAGGAATGAACCCCATGTGAATCTTGACATTTTCCACCATTCTTGAGGCTAAAGGTAAGCTTTTAACTCTTTGTAGAACGTAATAGAATGGGTAGTTATCGATGGGGGAGGGTTTTGATCTAGATTTTATAGTGGATACAATCCTATTTTAGGTGCTTGGGATTATGGATATGATCTAGGGTTCATAGAATTGTTAGCAATTCGACTAATTAATGATTGTTTATTGATTTTCATATTGTATTGATTGTTTGTAGACCAAGAACAAGTGAAATGAATCTGAAAAGGGAAGGATCAAGTTTCTTAGGGTTTCAAGCTTGTTTCGAGGTAGGTGATGGTTGTGATTCTATGATTGTGTGATGTATGTTTGTTCTTGCTTCATTCTGATACATGCATGTATGTGAATGTTGCATTATTGATCACACTTGTTGTAAATGAGATGGATGACTAACTATATGCCATGATCACTTCTTAATTGTATGACTATTGATAATATACTTGTGATTGTGATTGTGGTGTGTTGATTGGATCGGATACCGCATTCTGATATACTAATTGGGATCGGTTGCCACATTCCGGTATAATTATGGGATCGATTACCACGTTCCGGCATAATTATGGGATCGATTGTCACGTTCCGGCATAAACATTGAATCTGGTACCACGTTTCGGTATGCTAACAGTTTGGGTTTGGGTTCCATGAGAGGACCAATGACTTGTTATAAATGTATATTGTTGAGCATGTGATAATTGATATTGTATATGTTCGGTGTATGCATGTTATTATTATGTTGTATTGACTTGCTTATGTTACACTTAGTGGATAGCTGTGTGATCCTACCAGTACACTGTGGTTGTGTATTGATACTGTACTTGCTCTTTCTTTGTTCAGTACATGACATCTTCAAGCGGCTATTGACAGACCTCATTTAGAAGATCCGTGATCATAGTTCGAATTCAAGAGAGAGCCAGTTCTTCCAGGCTACCATGAGTTCTCCTTTCGTCTATGTCCACATTTTGGACTTAGACTTTTCTAGTTAGTTATTAGTTGTTAGTTTGGGGTTGTGACCCTTCTTGTTTAGACTTTGGTTCATTGTTAGATGTTTTGGTACATTGACTTTCAGGTTCTAGGTGTATCTTTCCGCATTGTTAGTTGTTAGATCTTTTGGAAGTTTATGGGAACTTCAGTTTTTAGATATTATTCTTGTTTTCGTATCCTTAAATGCTTTAGTTTTTGGTTTGGATTGTAGTAGTGGTTCTCCCACCGAAGGGTTAGTATGGGTGTCAATCACGATGGTCTGGATCGTGACACTTACATTTTTTAAAATTAAGTCGAGTTAACTTTTCCAATTATATTGCAAGCACTACTCACGTAGTTGAATCATAGAATTAGCTCACTATTATACATTTTATTTCATGAAAATGGTCGTATATACTAATGTTACAATTAAAATATATCAGCATGAATCATACACTTTAGCCTCCATTAATTAATAGACTATGGGAGGTTTGGTTAAGGGAATAAAATAAAATACTAACTAAACATACTTCACTATCATATATATTATTATTATTTATACTTTTAAAATATTACGTATTTTACCACTAATTAAGAATTTCCTACCATATATTGAGAAAAGATATATTTAGATACATGTATTTTTGCTACCACATACACTAAAATAGCGAAAGAGGCAAGCGAGATGGGAAGGAGGCTAGCAAGATTTTGTTATGTATCCAGATACATGTATCTGTATGTATTTGGTGTGATTTGGCGAGAGATATGGGAGAAGGACGAGTGAGATTTGTTATGTATCTCAGATATATGTAAATCTACTTTGATACAATGTATCTAAAACAAATTTAACTCCATGTATCTTGAAATACATGTATCTAGACATATCTTAACGCACCAAAATCTCATAATATGCGTAATATTGCAAATTATAGAGTATGTCTAAGTGTTATTCTGCACGATGGAAAATGAGGTATGTATTACAGTATTTATGACCCATGTTAACTAACCTGTTCATCCAAGTGTTCCATGCGAATAATGCGATAGTGTTGATAGGTAAAGTAAGCTTACAAAATGGAAGAAAAATGGCATATGTTTGTTGGGATAAACACAGTTCTGACCAGAGGCGGACCCTGGAGAGGGGTGTACGTGCATCCGCTAATTTTCGAAAAATCATATGTATATATGTATATCTATTTTAAAAAACTGATAGAAATTAGGATATAGTAAACATTGTACCCATGAAAAGCATAGAAGTGCTCTTGTGCTATTGGTACAAGCTAGAAATACTATCCTTGAGACTATGATGCGAATCCAACTAACACCATTTTTTATTGTTTTTATTTTAATTTTAGCTTAGAGCTCATATTTGAGCTATGTTTATATTTGTGCACCCAAAATCTTCAAATCGTGAATTTGCCTCTGGGTTTGACAACAACTCCTCAGAAAGCATGAACAGGTCACATGCAAAAAAAACTTACATGTGTGGTTTTGGCATTGACTTTTTCTTTTCCATGTACTTTATGCTTTAGAGCTTGCAGTCAGTGTTTCAGCATTGAATCATAGAAAAATCTATTGAACTTGAAATTACCTTTAACTAGTAAATTGTTTCACCTTCTAATTTTCCACTTATAACATATGCTTACGATTTTAGTTTCTGTCATCGAACCATCACTGTCTATTTACTCCCTCTTTTTGTTTTCGAGTCTGCAATTGCAACTTGCAAGTGTCTTTTTGTCACATACAGTCATACGTTGCTTTTATAAGTCAGTAATGAACTTTTCTGTTTCACGTTCTATATTTCCACTTATATGATATGAAACTTATATAGTTCTCAAACGACAAATTTTTATGTGATACACTATTCTCTTTTAATTCGTGCAAAAAAACCTAACATGAATTATGGTGTAGTTGTGATACTATTTTACTTTTAATTATGTCTTTGAGTTTGAATTTTGGGTGTGAAATTTTTTTTGTTAGGAATACGGAATACCACCTTCGAATAGGCTCTGGAGTGCGCGATCCAAATCTAGTTGGGGCTCTCATGTGGATTCTTGACACCGAATACCGGATCTCGCGACCAAAAAATTAGTATAAAAAGAAAAATGTATTTTTTTTATTTAAAATAATTTAATTTTAAAGTGTCTTTTTTTTTTTACTTTTAATGAAAAGCTTTTGGAGTCATAGTATTACATATTTAAATCTATAAAACTTTTTTTTTTCATATCGAATCTAATTACGTCACATAAATTAACATAAGTACATCTTAATAAAGTAATTTGATTTAGGAAAAAGGCTCAAATATGCCATTGAAGTTTGAAAAAAGGCTCATCTATGTCATATGCTAAAAGTTTGGCCCATCTACATCACTTCCATTTGAAAAAAGACTCATCCACGTCATTATTTATTAACTGAAATGGCATAAATGAACCAAACTTTTAACGAATGACATATATGAGCCTTTTCTCAAAGTTCGATGACATATTTGAAATTAAGTCTTTTTCCTTTTAAAAAATGATTTAATTAATGACGTGGTTGAGTCATAATTGACCACGTATAAAAAGTGGCTGCAAAATCGAAAATATTTTTAGTTTACAAATAATGACACATATGAGCATTTTCTCAAATGAAAATGACATAAATAAGTCAGAATTTTAATAGATGACATATATAAGTCTTTTCATAAAATTCAATGACATATTGAGTCTTTTCTCTTTGATTTATTACCACAGTTTCTAGACTCTAAAATATAATTTTTTTAAATTAAATTTTTAATAAATTTTTATATATTAAACAGATTTTTTAATACAAATATAAAATTTAGGGTAAAGTTATTAAATTTTGCGGTGATTTCAGTTTTAAATACTAGCTCCGTCCGTGAAGCTAGTCGTCACTAAGTTTGAGGTCAAACTGTATTACTGGTATCACTTCTAATTTGTCTGTTCCGCAGTAAGATTGAATTTGGTGATACACTCTTAAATTTTGTGATTTATTTCTCGAAACTTTTAAATTGCAGTGATTGTCTCTAGATAGACCTTCCAAGTCAGGGTCCGAACTAGGTAGGATCGAGGGGTTCATCCAAATTCTCTTTGATAGTATTACACTATTTATAGAGTTAGAATTAATTTTTATGTATATACAATAAATGTAAGCTCCTTCGGCTTTTCCATCTCTTTACTTCTTAATATTTTGACCTCCTTAGTAAAAATCTTGATTCAACCACTGTTCTAGGAATGTTAGTCGAACAATATTTTTTTTGAGGAGTTGCAAGACTAGCTAAAAGCACATAAGGACTATGCTAAAAATGATATTTAACGATAATAACTTAATTGCCACTAAATATTTTCTTAGAAGCAATTAACCTTCTTGGTAAATGTATACCTAAAGCTTATAGTGATATTGTATTTAATGACAATTAACTAATGTCGGAAAAAACTCTTTATTAGTATATATTTTTATTGCTGTTAAAAACTGTTTTTATTGTAGTGGGAATTGCATTTATTTAATCTCTGTTTGACCATTTTAGTACCGTGAATTTCTTGAAAGTTGAAAGAAGAAGCTGCTTAAATAATCAAACTTTGATTATTGGCAAAACACTTTTTAACTATCTTTTTATTTAATATTAACTGATTTTGTTACACCCTTTCTCATTATTTTAATATGGAATAAAGGGAGTATCTTTTATGTACCACGTTATTAGAAGATACTTTGTAGACTTGACACTTGAATTAGACACAACAAAAAGGTATGAATTGAGTCTCATGAAAAGAATTTAACAAAGTCTTTTGATAATATGGAATAAGACGTATATTCTGTTCCACAACTGCGTCAGCAAAGCAAAAGAAATATATATATATATATATATATATATATATATATATATATTGATATTTAATTTCTATTAATTGATGGATAAATAACAACTCTAACTTTGAATATGTACCTCTAAATATTTCAACTCATCTTTTACCGTTTCTCATGAACACCAATGCTAACATAATAAAATGTTTGTTTTTCACTTGACCTTTCAGAGTGCGTCATTCATCGAATTTTGTTCTTCAATTTTTTTCTTTAAAAAAATATGTGTGTCTCACATTTTATCTGTCTTTTCCACACTTCTTCACTTTTCCACGTAGGAGATAGCTCAGTGTGTAACTCACATATATAAGATTTGTCGAAAATGTGTGTTCACAGGGATAACTCTATCCAAATTAAGGTGTCTAGATATAAATTCGTAAGTAGGAGATTTTACTTGTTAGTTGAGATTAAATTTGAATGTTTATCGATCTGTGTATGTATCAAAGAAATGATACGCAAAGGATTAATACGTGGAAAATCATCCAGGCTCATGAAAGGCTAATTTACTACCTTATTGAGGTGTTAAAGGTATTTTCGTGTACAATGCTAATTTAGTACCTTCGTATATTTGGTTAGCAAAATATATATATATATATATATATATATATGCATATTATGATTACAGCAAACTATATAGTATATGATTTGTGCATGATGATATACAATTCACTAATTCTAGTAATTATATATCGATTGACATTCTTTTTCGTTCTTTTTTTTTTCTCCCTTTCTGCTATGAGCCTAAAGTTATCCTTTTACGATGTAATTTTCTGTTCCCTTTCTGCTATGAGCCTAAATTATATTCACTATGCTAAATATTGGAAGTGTTATTTTTTTAAAAAACAAATAAAAAGAAAAAATAAAATAAAAAGAACAAAGGTGGATCCTGAATTTTAAAGATCAAGGTGTAGCATTTCTTTGAAGAACAGCGTAGTACACAACATTATGCGTAGACTATATTAATATTTAAAAGCAAGTATCCCTCAGTCCTAATTTATATGACACTTTTCGTTTTTCGAGAGTCAAATAGTCTAAGTTTAATTGGGAATTTACCCATAAAATCTTCAATTTTTTTGAAATGAAATTTATATATTTCTAAACAACGTAAAAAGTACTATAAGTCATAATAATTGACAATTCAAAATATTTAAAGATATATAAAAAATTTACGATCAAAATAAACTTATTTAAATTTCAAAATTCAAAAAATACCGCATAAATTAAAACCAAAAGAGCATAATTTATCATCAATTATGTGAACATAGAAGAGCCTTGGTTCATTAATTGATTTATTTGAATATTATTATTAAAGGTCGAGGTTTCGTTCAATTGTTTTTTAACAATAAAGGCTTGCTATGTTTTGTCAAAAAAATTGTTCAAATTGAGTTTAAACTTTTGCCCTCGAAGTAAGCAAGAAGCTTCTAACCAACATGCGCACCCACAAGTATCCATAGAAGTTTCTACACCACTGGCACGACTAGTGTTTATACATTTTTTCCATACATATATAAATATATATATATATACAGAGTTTTAACCGAAACATTTCGATATCGGGCATTGCATCCATATACATAGATCTGCCCCTGAGAGAGAGAGTATTTGCTTAAGAAAATGACAATAAAGGTATTTCAAAAATTGCTTTAAATTACAAGATTTAGATCTCAATTGTGATGGAGATTAATTAGGTAATTTATACTTCTTAATTTAAATCATGTTTATGCCATCACTTATTATAACATCTAACATATCTTATTTTTAAGATTTCAAATTTTTTACATTTTAAGAAGGCTTTTTCGTTTACGGCCCACATACATGTTTGATGTACGGTCCAAACGTGAGTGGCCGTAAATGATCTCTGACAGCTTCTATAAATACGTAAAATCTGATCTATTCCCTCATTTCCCCTCATTTCACTCGATTTCAAGAGCTCCGGAACCCTTCTCCTCCCATCCTAGGGCTAGGTAAGTGTTCTTTGATGTCTCGTGAATGATAAACACTCCTTCATAAAAAAGTATTTTACAAATAGATATATACGTGTAGCGACTGATCAATTTTGTTACATTTAATTCTACTTAAAATTCTATTTTACATTTAGAAAAAGTTTGTGAATTCCGGACCTCAAGTAGAAGACCAATAAAAAAATTAAACTGATTTTCAGATAGATATATATGTATAATGACTGATCAATTTTGTGATTGATTTCTCGAAGCTTTTAAATTACAACGATTGTCTCTAGCTAGACCTTCTAGGACAGGGGTAGAGCTAGATAGCGTCGAGGAGTTCATTCAAACTCTCTTCAACAAAAAAATAAACTATTTATATTTGATTAAAATTAATTTAACAAATAATAATTTATTTTTTCTTAGTTGATTTTCAGGTAGCAAATAAAAAGATTATCTATTGTTTAAGCTTTGATGAGATGCTATTCCTTATAAATAGTGGTTATAATAATCTTGAATTATACACACTTGCACATATAATATATAGTCTTAATTTATTGAGTTGTTGGATCTACATGAAACACTTGTTCAAGTGTGTCAGGAGTCAGGACTCAGTAGACCTCTAATTTTCAAGCATATAAACTTTCTGTAAATTGTCTCAAAATATAAAACTTAAAAAACTCAAATTTCCAACAAAGGTAAGGCCTCAGATATGCTAATTAGACCTGTTTTGATCTATTCCTCTATTTTTTTGATTTTACATAGAATTTAAAAAAGTAAAAAAAAACTAATTTTGAATATTATAATCTTAAATTAGAAATACGTATAATGTACTAAATTGTAGTCTTAACTGTTTCATAATAAAAAAGCTATTAAAAATGAAAGACGTTTTAATTTTTTTTAAAAATAAGCCAAACAAATTAAAACGTAGCGAATATATATTCTGTTTTTAACCCCCAACTTAGGACGGTCCACTAACGTTGTTGTCACTTGTTACTAGCCCTATGACTCAATTTATACTACTCCCAATATTTTACTACAGCTGAAATTTTCTAGTCTAAAGTATTTGTCAACTTAAATTAGTAATCCAATTATAAGCTGTCATTAATTTATTTCTTTCTTGTTTTTTTTTTCTTTTATTTTCATCAATTTCTTGTAAAGTTATAGTTATAATTTGCTCTTCATCATTTTAAAGGACTTTCCTTGTAATCAAGTAAAGATCTTTGCTTTTGGAGGTGTTGTACTTAGTAGATTTTAATGTGCTCTTTGTTGAAAAAGTTTAGTTCCTTCATCTTTACTACCAAAAAGCTTGTGTATTGGGACTCTGCCTGTAACAGATTTTTTTGGAGTAAAAGAGTATATATGCACCACTTACTTTAATTCTTTGTCAAAAGGGTTGCCTTTTCTTGGATGTTTTTTTGTGTATTAGCAAGTTTTTTTTAGTGTTGAAAGTTCAGAGTATGTTCATGGCAAGCTTTCAGGTTAGTTCTTGAAAAGGGTGTTGGAGAAAGATATTGCAAATGCAAGTAACCAATTATAAGCACAAGCGTTCCAAGAGGTAACCATTTGATTTCTTCTTCTTGTTATTGTACGTATAATTCCTTTGTCTCAATTTACGTGGCACCATTCTGTTTTCGAGAGTCCAACTAGTTTTTCTTATGTATGTGGTTTTTTCTTAGTCTTTTAAATATTTTGAATTGTTAATTATTATAAGTCACGATCAAAATTAAAGTTGTTAGACTCTGAAAACCTAATGATATCACGTAAATTGAGAGAGAGAGAGTAGTATTTTGTAATCTCTCTTTCTCTGTTTTTTGTATTTGGGGTTTCTCTAAGTTGCAATTTTCTTGATTCAATTTCATTGATGTTGGTCTTAAAAAGCAAAAGTTCAAAGGTTTTGTAGCAAGAATGGGAAAAGAAAATTGAAAGGTTTTTGTTATTTTCTCTTGTTAATTTCCTAGTGTTTTAATTTTTTGTATGAAGTTTGTTTATAGTAGGAGCCATTTTGTACTCCAGAAAACGTTTTTTTTAAGCTAATTAATCTTCTATGCTAGTATGATTTTGTAACATTTTCTTTACTATTTGATCTTCACGAATGCAGTTTCCCGTATACACGCGGATTCAAAGACAATGTGGATCATTCAGTAGAGGACTCTAATCAATTGAATTTGGTAAGGAAGCTTCCATGTGTTCATCCTGTTTTTATATTAGAGTTTTCATAGCAAAATGTGACAAAAAAGTTACAGTTTTTGTTGGACTCATCATGAACTTTTGATCCTTATCTTGCATTGTAGCTTCTCTTCCTTGTGCGCTTTCAAATTTGTGTTTACATCATCAAACAATTGCGTAAAGTTTCAAATTTCTCTCAAAGATAAAGGAAGGAAAAGGAACAACAAACACGCCTTAGATTAACCAAGCATTTTTGACATTTGAGGATATATATGTTGTTTTTTTTTGGTCTAGGATAAGGGTGATAGAAATGACTGTAGTAAGAGCAAGAAGAAGCAGTCATTTGAGGAAGTCGGAAGTTCATTGAAGGAAGAGGTAAGAAAATTGAGATGATGAAACTGTTAATTCTAGTTGGTTCAACAGATTATAAATGCATAAATTGGTCGAAAACTTAACTACTTTACAGATAATGCAACTCGAGAGATTATTAGAGCACCAACTCACTGTTCGACGTTCTCTAGAGAAAGCATTGGGATGTGAATCTGCCTCGCAAAACATCACTCAGACGATCTCAATGCCTGAGGTATCTCCTCCTGTTCCTTGTAGCCTTAATGACATACTATTGTATGACATATTATTCTGGTTACTTCTACCTGGAATAAGTTTAGAGATTCCGATAGTAGTTTGTGTAAATTTAAGCATTTCAAACTTCTTACATCTCCTTGTGAAGTAACATAGCTAGTGTAAAGCTCACATACTGTATTGTAAATTTGCCATAATTTTTTTCACCTTCGCACTCATGGTTATTCTTGTCAAAATTGAGTTTTTTTTCTTTCTTGTGTGTGTTGTTTTTAATACCCTCTGTGTTGGTCATGTGTCTTTTGCAATTGAATCCAGCCAACTACAGAACTGATTAGAGAAATTGCAGTACTAGAGTCGGAAAAAAGGCGTTTGGAGCAGTATCTTCTTTCGTTATATAGTAAAAGAGCATGTGATCAACAGAGCTCATCCTTGTATCCTCCCACAAGAGATGATATATTAAAATCTCCTATGTATACCAAAATGAGAAGGTGCCTTCGATTTTCTAAATCTTATACTAAAGTGAGAAGGACAAATTCTTGTGCTCAACCTGATAGACAGTCAGTGTCAAATCCATGGAAAGAAACAACTAGCACAACAGAAGACAGAGTTAGAGAATCTGTGGTCCATCGAAGTCGTTCCTCACTAACTCAACATTCGGATTTGTCAAAGAGAACTTCCACAACAGGGGATATACCAGGCAAAGCATTGCGTGCTTGTCAATCTCAACCTTCATCTATGATGGAGGTATGTTGTATCAGAGATAAGTTTTTACTGCACTTTTTCCTTTTTGACGAAAAGAGAAATGATTAGATATTACTTGTGTATCTATTCATGTTATAGTGTCATGATTTTCGCTATGGCAGAACAATGAAAAGTGGAGAATTAAGAGTTTTACTTTAATTGGTTCTTTGTAGTACGCGCAGAATTCTTCTTCAAATTTAATCAGTTTGGCGGAGCATCTTGGCACCCGTATTTCTGATCATGTTCCAGAGACACCAAACAAGCTGTCTGAGGACATGGTAAGGTGCATGTGCACCATATACTGCAAACTTGCTGATACGCCACTTGCAAATCCGTGTCTCTCACCAACCTCATCCTTTTCATCAATGAGTGCCTTTTCTACGAAAGACCAATGTGACATATGGAGCCCAGGATCAAGGAAAGATTCATCGTTTGATGTTCGTGACAATCCTTTTCATGTGGAAGGATTGAAGGAGTTGAGTGTACCTTACAGCTCAATGGTTGAAGTACAATGTATACATAAAGATAGTCACAAACTAGGTGATATTGAGCCTTTGTTGCAAAATTTCAGGTAAGGAAACCTGAGATTCAGGCATTTCGTGGGACGTACTTTAGCTATTTCTTGCTGTAAAATGCACAATAATCTTTTACATTGCAGGTCAATTGTTTCTCGCCTAGAAGTAATAGATCCAGGAAAATTGAGTCATGAAGAAAAGCTAGCATTCTGGATTAACATACATAATGCATTGGTGATGCATGTAATTCTCCTTCTTGATTAAACTTTCAGAATTATAGGTTAAGAAATCTATGAAGTTCCATATCCACTCTGAGCTTACGATGTTTTTCAACTATTCCTATCTAGGCATTTTTAACTTATGGCATTCCACAAAAGAATGTGAAGAGAGTTTATCTACTCTTGAAGGTTAGTGAGACAAACTTATTTCTTTGGCCAAGAGTTGTTTGGTAGATTTTGTCTTACTTTTTAACTAATTAATCCAGGCTTCCTATAATGTCGGTGGTCATGTAGTCAGTGCGAATGTGATTCAGAACTCTATCTTGGGATGTCAGGTGTCTAATCCAGGAAAGGTACACCTCTAAAATAGTTTCCTGTTATACATGCATTTCTGCTTAAATTGCATATTCAGCAACTATGTTCTTTACTACACAACCTCTAGAAGTAGTTGTGTTAGTTCACGAACCAACTTTATTCGAGAATCTCGCAAAAGCATCTAAGGATCTGCTTTTTCTTGTAAAAATCTTGTCCCTACTGTATTCATATGAAGTGACCGATACTCATGCCTAGTACTTTCTGATCCCTACATGTCTCGTTTTACTAGTCTTTCACAGTTGGCATCTCAAATTTGGTACTTGTATTGCAGTGGCTTCGCTTGCTACTTTCTTCTAGGGGAAAATTTAAGGCAGGCGATGAAAGACGAACCTATGCTATTGAACATCCAGAACCCCTTCTGCACTTTGCACTCTGCTCAGGCAATCATTCAGATCCTGCGGTATTGTCCATAATCTTCCTTTCTCCTTAAAGCTTGCGATTATCATTTTCCCTTGTATTCAATAATAATTGAATTACATGGCATTGAACATTGCTGCAATATCTTTTTATAAGGCTAGAAATTGACATCAGGACTTGATAAACAATTATGACATTTGATTGTCTCACGGGGCAAACGTTTCCATTGTCAGGTACGAGTTTATACACCGAAGAGAGTGTTTCAGGAGCTAGAAGCAGCAAAAGAAGAATACATCAGAGCAACTTTTGGTTTGAAGAAGGATCAGAAAGTTGTTTTGCCAAAAGTTGTGGAGTCCTTTGCTAAAGATTCTGGCCTACTTCCAGCTGGTGTTATTGGGATGATCCAGCAATATTTACCTGAATCTTTTACAAGAAGCATAACGAAGATTCAGCAGAAGAATTCTCACAAGAACATCGAATATGTACCTCATAATTTTGCTTTCCGGTATCTAATCATGAAGGAGCTGGTGAAATGTCTAGTTTAATAGTGTGTTAAAGCTTGTTTAAGTGATTATAGAGATTTGATTAGTAGTAAGCCACTTCGACCTCCAATCAATAGGTCGTGGTTCGAGTCTCGTTAAGGTTAAGTGAAAATCACTGTCTATCTTATGTGGAATTATTGAGAGTGGGAAAAGGGGGAAAAAGATTGTTTTGTGAGACCTCTCTTTTTCTTGTGTTTTCCTTTTCAGAGGGAACTTATTTCCTTTTCTCTATTCTGTATAACTGCATACAAATTTTGGAGTTAGAATGGAGGATTTGACTGAAGAATGCCTACAATCTGTGTTTTGTATGCAACATCATTTTTTGGCTTCAACTTTTTGATAAATAATTCACATTCACATTGTTGTGGGCGTGGTTGCATCAATCAACTACGTCTTAATCCCAAGCTCCTCTTTATATTAGGATTCTTGGTTGTCTCCGGTCAAAGGCGCGGATACTAGGTAAATTCAATCAGAGGCGAATTCAGGATTTTAAGTTTTATGGGTCAACACTTAGATTCTTAGCATTGAACCTATGCTATCTTTGATATGAGAACTGACGCTTTCTAACCCTCTATGAGGAGTGAAAGCCACTTGACGGTACGGAGAGGAGCTCCACCCTACTTCAATTAATTTTTTTCCCTCTAATGCCCCTCACTCCACTCAGTTATGAGTTCGTATCTATTATTTGTGCAATTTCACGAATTTTTAAATATATATTTATTTTCTACATTGAAAATAATGAATTCAAATGAACCTTGTATCGATATGCTAGATCTCTCTCTACATTCAATAAGTTCAACTGAATTTTGTAAAGAAATTTCATTCTTTTAGCACCCCACCTCATCAAATTTCATTGGGGGTCCCAACATCAACATATATGGTCCCAATCTAATAGCAGTTAAACAAATGAATCTTGAATCTAAGTCAATCTCAAAAACTAGCTCAAAGGAATTAAATTGTATAAGCCTTGTAAGAAAATCATCCATCTCATTGTTAAAGGTAGGACTTTTTCATTCTTTTAACAAATTCAATGTTTTCGATAAAAATGCTCCCCACCTTGATATACACGACATTTATTGAAATTTCAACAATTACTAAATTTTTGAACTCGTAGTTTCATGTAATGGATTCCGAATTAAAAACTAAAAGTTGAAACCCATCAAATTTAAATTCTAGATTTAGTCTCCCTGCACCAATTATAGAATACCAGCAAATGAACAGAGTAACTTCTTATTATAAGCTACAAACTTGAATACACAAAAGTTACCTTACAAATCATGTAAAATCACAGATCAATAAGGTTTCTCTCCAATTACATTTCCAGGTGGATTATAGAAACATACAGTAAGAGTAGCAGATCCTTTCGAACAAGTAGCTTGCGCACAACCCAATTCTGTCGATTTCTTCCAAACAACTTGTGTATAAACTCCACACTTATCATCCCCTGTACATGAATTATTTTCATAATTATAAAATTTCTTCTCAGCAACCCAAGAATCGACCGCCATTCGTGGGGTCACCACTGTACCACTAGCCCATAATTGATTGCCACCATATTTGCCATTACTTAAATTTGCAAAGCTGCAATTTTGTTTGTCCCTTTGGTAACGAACAAGAAGGCTAGTTTCTTTGGCTAACATTGGACTCCATGTCAATGGGCCAACACCCACTTCACTTCTTGCCTTGTTATGTGCATCCAAGAATTCTTGCGCCGAGCGGGACGGTGGAGTTGCGGCGGATGTCGGCGGTGGTGGTGGTGGTGGAACTGCCTGGCCTGAGATGTGAGTTAAGGATGAAGCAGTGGTCAATAGGAGGAATTGGAGGAAGAATAAGTTGGTCATTTTGTTTCTAATTATCTACTCTGTTTTCTTTTCTTCATCATATATATATATATAGGTGGGGTGTGAATGATAGTTTTGTCAAAATCATAATTTTATCACTCTCTCCGAGGTAGATATCTTGTTTTCGAAAGATTATCAGGTTTCAGCAAATCAAAACAGTAATTAAAATAAAAATATGACAACTAATTGCATAGCAGCGCAGAGTATAAATCCAATGAACAGTACCAATAGGCTGCAGTCACCTAAACACAATAAACCACGTATGATATTAGATATCAGAAACCAAAAAAGTTAATCCCTCCGTTTCATAAATAATGATATAGTTTGATTTGACACGGAGTTTAAGAAAAAAATGAAAGACTTTTGAATCTTGGGGTCTTAAATTAAAGTTATGTTAAATGTATAAAATTGTTCTTTAATCTTGTGGTTTTAAACATGCCACGTGAAAAACTAAAATTAAAATGTTACCAAAAACAAAAAGAGATCAATTTTTTTGAAACAGACTAAAAATGAAAGATCAAATTTTTTTAAACGGAGGGAGTAGATGTATAGGCTAATAACACGACCGACATGGTGCTCTTTTTTTAAGTCCCTAATGATTTAGTAAAATATTAAATAGGATTGTACATGGTGTCCTGATAGGTTTTGATATACTCATGTGTCATTTTCCTCCATAATGGATCTTGTTCATGTGGGGCAGAGTTGGGATTCATATATTGGACTTACGTGCCCAAGATTAATGCACGTGACTCCTGAGTGACAACCTGCCTGTCCACTGCGCTACGCGCACAGAATTGAACAAAAACAAAGACGAGTGACGTGACATGATTTTTTACTTTAACCTAAGAATATTTTTAGATCAAATTTATTATAAAAATATTTTGATATATTTAAAAATATTTTTAGCCCTTTTATCTATTATCATCCTAAAGTTTGATTTTTTTGATTCCTATTTTGAAATTATGAAATTAGGCATGTGATTTGCTCATATATTGACCAACAGCTCAAAATCACTCTTACATATAATTCCATTTAATGCTATGTGCTGTACTCCGTGTAGCGGCAGGTGTTCACCCACCTTCTCTATATGTAATTGGAGTTGAATTAAAATGAAAATATCTAGTGTGAATTTGACTTTGGATGTCAAATTCATTCATCCGTCTTTATCATATAATAATTAATGAAAAAATTAGGTGATTTCTTTTGACTTGCTTAAATTTTGATGTGAATTTTTTGTTTTTATTTGTACTAGACGATAGAGCTAATACTCATTAAAATTTTCAAAAGTGTAGCAAACTAATTTGGAATTTGGAAATCATAAAAAGATAATAATATTAAATTACATGTCATTCATTCATGATGACTCTGTTGGTTCGGAGGGTGATCATCCATATAGATGCAGGGGCGGAGCTACGGTTGCTCCAGGGTGTCCAATTGGACACCTTTCGTCTGAAAATTTCGTTATATATATAGGCCAAATCTTACTTTATATTGATATATTAAGTATTTTGGACACCCTCAACAATAGTAATGAGCCGTAGCTCAGTGGTAAAAGTGTGTCCATTGCCTAAGAGTCTGTTTAACATTGTCGTTGGGAGGTCAAAAACACTTATTTAAAAAAAATAAAGTGTTCGGTAAATCAGTAAAAATGTTTTTAAATGGACGCAGAAACAAGTTATTATGTTGTTGGGAAGAAACTAAAAATGATGCTTCTTAAAACAAAAAAAAATATTTTTTCTCAAGACCAAAATATTCTTTTCATATATACATATTTATCAATATATCTCTTATTAATTAATTAGTATATTTCCTAAGCTTGGTTAAATTTCATTTTAGAATTTTATTTTTTATTTTTATATAATATATTTTATATTTTATATATTATTTTGCAGAACTGGAAAAGAGGTAACAACAATATTTTTGCAAGATTACAAAAAGGAAAAAAAATAACAATTATAGATTTCAGCCTCTTAAAAAAGGTATAATATTGATTGAAAAATTAAATATGTACAGTTTAATTTAAATAAAAAAAATTAATTAATTTTTTTATAATAGATATTTAAAATAGTTTCTCTCAATTAAATAATTTTAATATTAAAAGTACATTAATAGTTGTTCTTTTTTATAATTTGACTCTTAAAAACACTTTTTAAAAAGATCAGTCAAACGCAATTTGCTTATAAAAAACACTTTACAAAATGAATTAGCCAAACACAAATTATTTTTTCCCCCAAAAACACTTTTCTAAAAAGGCATTTTTGAAAAGTGCTTCTTAAAATAAATTGTTTTTAGCAGCAATGCCAAAAAGGCTCTAAAAAGATAATAAGAAATTGAAAAAAATATCGACGTTTTCTTACGGAATTTGAAGAATATAAAGAATATTTTACCAATTTGTAGTCGTATGCATATATCTAGCTTTCTTAATTTTGAAGTTTTGTTTGATCGTGTAATAAATCTGAAGAAATTAGTTATAGTGCCAAAGCAGGGATGCAATATTTATTTGTCCTATTAATATCGCAAAACTTATGAAGCATTTGTTAGATAGCTTTTTCAAGAATTTCTAATAGTGCAATTATTTCCTTAGGATCAGTTGTTCTCCATAATATTTTGTTCAGTGATTTGAAACTCTCATGTAGCATAAAGACACATAATTGGGATTTGAGTGTAATTACATTCAGAAGGTGATCTTTCAAATTTATTTTTTATACTTCTTTATCAACTATAAATCTCAAACCTATTCTTTTTTGTCGCTCTTTTTTAATTTTTTTTTTTATAATGGTTCTCTTTTTATGATGATGAATTGTTAGAAATCATCATATTATTAGTGTGTAGATGATATTATTTTTTTAAGGTTCTCTTTTTTCAAGGTCAACAATTTTTCTTTCCATCCATTAGTGTGTAGATGATACTATTTCTAGATAAAATCATAAATTTAAGATCCTATTAAGATGAAGTGGTTAAAAACATAAATATTCAGTATGTATTAATTAATTTGAATAAATATTTATTGTATCATATTTGGCAGGCACGAAATGGGGCCTTGCGGAACAAATTAATGGCAATGGGGCGGGCCGGATGCGGGGTGAAGTGGGTTTAAGGCTATGCGGGGCGGGGCGGGCGGGCTGCATGTATATGTGATTTTATGTGGGTTTAAACTTAATTTTAATTTTTTACATGTTATAAAAGTGATAGAGCATTATTTATTAAGATAAATTTTTTAAAGCTACTAAAATATTTAAGATAGTAAATGAAAATGGTTCAATAAAATATAATTCAATTTCTTACATGTTTCCCAATTGACCTCTAAAAAATAAAATTTTAAGTCACTACCCTATTAAATTAATACAACTTAATGAAAAAATAAATTTATTTTTATGAATTTTATTTTTAGTATCAAACTTAACTAGAAAAGAAAATATTAAAAAAATTATGCGGGACGGGTTTATGGGGAGCGGGTCTATGCGGGGTGCGCAGTTGAAAATGAAAAAGATGTTATGCAGGGCGGGGCTGTAACACCCTGTAACTAGAAAGAAGTTAAAAAGTGAAAATAGTCATTTTTGGAAAGAACATAAAAATCTGGAAAAATTTGTTCAAGTATGTTAAGTTAGATTTTTGGTCAACTTCAAATGACCATAACTCCTAGATCAGGATGAGTTAGGTGTGTTTCTAGATATCCTAGGAAATATCTTGGAATAATCTTTCCAACGCCGCCGATTTTGTGCGATTCTGAGTTCGTATGAGTGAGATATGACCATTTGAAGTTGGGTTGTTCAAATAGGGAAAGTCTAAAACCGGATTTTGGAAGGGTATTTTAGTCTTTTCCTTACCCAATTATTTTAATCCGGTTTTAGGAGTTTAATTGGGGTCAAATCAGAATTTGGTTAGTTTAGAAAATTGGAAATCTATGCTAGGGCTTGGAGAAAGGAGAAAAGACGAGAAAGAAGGAGAAAAGGCAAGATTCGTCAAGAACGTTCAAGTTTGAATGTGAATTTTGCCAAGGATTCAATCCTATGAGGTATGTGAGATCACATAGCATTGTGTTAGTTCACCCACGCGCCAAACATGTTTAATTCAGTGTGATTTTCGTCCTAAAAGATTGAGAATTTGATGTTCTTGAATTGTTTTCATTCTTGAACTTATATGGTATTGATGGGTTTTCTTGAGATGTTTTAGCGATGTTAAGAGTTGTTTCGAGTTAGATTCTAGTGTACATGTTTTGGGTATCTGAATCTAAGAAGATATTGAGAAAATGAATTGGGTTTAATCGAATTAAGGTCAGAAATCGAGAAGGAAAATTCGTCAGATTGCACCTAAGGAGGGTCTGGCGTGGCGCCCCCCATCTGCTCCAGAGAGGCTGGGGAGGCGCGCCTGCAGTGCGCCATAAATGAGCCATAGTAACTTAGGGGCTGGCGCGGCGCTCCAGGGACGCGCCGGGTCATCTGCCCCCATCCATTTTTTGTCGTTTAGCCCGTTTAAGTCCTTCTAAGGTGTACTAACACTTCCTATTGATTCTAACTACTCTAAATGACTTCTAAACATCTAGAAATCATCCAGAAACATGAATCATAACCTTTAATCCATTAATTCAAATTCAAGGAAAGTTAAGAGCCAAGTCTAGGAAGTTCTTAGAGTCCTTTCAAGTAGTCTTTTGCAAATGCTTTTAACTTTGTTTTAAGACTTAAAGTTCAAGTTGAGTAAAGAGTAAAGAATGAAGTTCTTTTCTTCAAAGAGTATATGGGGACTATGTAATCCCAAAGAGTTTAAAATGTTTTCACATTTAAACAAGGAAATGAAACCTTGATTTCCAAAGAGCCCTTGAGCTAGTTTTCAGAAAAGAGAACACTTTCACATTTAAGCAAGAGAGGAAACTTTGATATCCAAGATAGCTTTTGAGCTAAGTTTTTGAGCAATTATCTCAAATCACATAAAGAAGTATGTTTTTAAACATAAGAGCTAGTATCATATTTTGGGAGTAGTATTGAGCACCGATATGGGGGAGAGTTTCAGACAACTCACAGCCCAATAAACCATGTAGCCACCATGGTAGAAAATGGTCATACTTTTTATATGATTCCTTAGTGCTTTTTAGCATAGACTAGTGGATCCACTTAGTAGTCAGGTTCTATACCATCGGCAAGGTATAGGACAGCCCTAGAAGCGTGAGGCAAAACGTTGTATCATCACAATAGCTCTTAAGTGATGGTTGTCGGTTAGAGAAAATCCCACAGAAGTAATTGTATTCTTATATACACAGTTTAATTGTATTTTTACATACATTTCAGAGTTATATTTGTATCTTTGCATACATACAGAGTATTATTGTATTTCCAAAATACACAGAGTTGACATACATGTTTTAAACATTTTTTCTTTATATTGCACATGTTTTAAACTCATTTATATTGAAATGAGTTTATTTAAGTTGAGTTGATCCAGGTAAGTTCTTCAGTTCCTTTCAAGCTTATGTCTTGTTTTAGAATTCCCCTTGCATACTCGTACATTCAATGTACTGATGCCATTTGGCCTGCATATTCTTATGATGCAGACACAGGTAACCATGATCAACATCCAACGCATCGTTGATCCAGTTGAGCACTCAGAGTCTGTGGTGAGTCTCCTTGCTTTTCGGAGGATCCCTTTCATTTCTTTCAGTATTATTATTAGTTCATTAGGATGTCGTGGGTCTTGTCCCGACATCCATCTCAGTTGTTTAGAGGCTTCATAGACAGTCACATATTTGTTCTTGAGTTTCTATCTCATGTTTTAATGGTTGAGACTTGAGTTGCCATATTTTGCTAGTGAATGTTATCTTGATACATTCTAAGTGTTTATTGAGCAGTTCAGTTTACTTTTAAAATTATTTTTTCTTCATGAGTTAAGTCTTCCACTGAGTAAGTAAGCCAGACCAAGGGTTTTCTTGGGGCTAGCAATGGTTCTCGAGTACCAGTCCCGCCCAGGGTGTAGGCTAGGGGTGTGACATGGGTGAATAAAATTTTGTGGATTAAACTTAACCTGACCCGCCCCGCCCCGCCCCATTGCCATTCCTAAGTAGTAATTAAATCCACAGAGATCTTGAAGATGATCAAAGAGGAGAGGAAAAACAAAAGTTTTGGTCGAAATTGAGGATGGAAAGGTAGTTTGTAATAGTGAGACCCTGTAATTTTCAATAAAATATGTTAGTTCGACCAAAAAAGATGATGAAATAACATATCAAGAATGTTACTAAAGTTCTTTGACCCCCGAATTTGATATATTCTACTTCACGCAATTCGCGGTTTAATAGCTAGCCATCAATATTTTACGATCAAGGGTATAGTAATATTCTTTCTAGTAGTGGTTCTTATTTATCATATTAACTATTGAAATATGATTAAAAAATAATTTCTATTTAATAGGCTTCTTTTCGTATACCTATGAATTTAATAAGATTTAGAATGATACATTGAAATAATTCGTTAGATTTTCCAATATCAATAGATTGATAGTTTCTTTCTTGTATTTTCACAAAGAAAAAAAGATCTCGAAAAGAGTCCAAAGGTAGTATGCCGTTAATTACTTTCCTTATTCTATTGTATGTGCAAATTATCTTAAAAAAAGCTTTTTTTTCACTTAATAGAGTCTTAAAGACGATATCTTTGAGAAGGGGTGTATTAGTTGTCCTAGGGTAAAGAACCAATATTGGCCGTTGACATTCCCGAGGTAAGATTGATTGATGCGATGAGGGAAATTTTGGTGATTTTCATTGAATTTGACCTACTTAAGAGGGTTGCAACGTTTACATGTGCTATCCTTGCATTCTCGGCGTTGTCACATTCTTATAAAACCTACCTACTCTTTCCACTTTATTCATCTCTTCGGGTTCTCTCTCTCTCTTGCCGCTTAGTTTATGTTCAATAATAAGGTTAGTTCTATTTATCCTATTTTTCTCTTTATTTTTCCAATGTATGAGCATTGTTCTTCTCCTTTTGTTGAATTTTTATGGATCTTCTTCTATTTTGCCCCCCCCCCCCCCCTTTTAGGCAATTCCTTTTCAAGAATAAATCATTTTTTATTGGTGGGCTTATCCTCTGTATACTTGTGGTTAGGGATGTTCACAGTTTGGATAAAAATCAATCCAGATAAAAAAAATCAAATCAAATCAAATCGATTAAATAAATTGATTTTATTTGTGTTTGATTTCATTTGATTTTAGATTTATAAAAACTAATAGTATTTGGTTTTGTTAGAAAAAATTGTTCCGAACCGACAAATTATGTATATACATGTATTTTATCATTATACATACATAATATATTACTTTTATAAACAATTTTAAAGATCTTATATATGTTTTAATCAAAAAATATTTTTAATTTCTTTATGAAAGCAAAAATATTCAAGACGAGAACATTTATCTAATTGATTTCATGTATATGAGTGTCTATGACAATTCTTGGTGAGACTAAAAAGGTCATTGTCTCTTCCTTCTAGGCCAAAATGGTGAATTTTGAAGCTTTATTCATAGTAATTTTAGTAATCAAAAGTTTGGTAACGTTAGTCGTTCTATCTGTTTTTCATTTTGGATGGATTGTTGTCACCTCTTTTTCATTTTGAATGAATCATTTTTTTTATTTTTGTGTGTCAAATCGAAACCGATAACAACCAAATCGATAAGTGTATATTATATTTGATTTGGTTTGATTTTGAAAATTTAAAAACCAATTATGTTGGTTTGGTTTTGATTTTGACCAATAATTGACCCGTGAACACCCCTACTTGTGGTAATTGATTTTTGTTAAGCTTTTAACTTTGTTATTAGGGATGGCAATCGGGGCGGGACAGAGCACTTGCGGGGAAAATTTGCATGAATCCGCGAACACTTTGACTCGTCCCACCTCACCCCGCATAGCAAAAAAAATCATTTTTAATCCGTCCCGCCCACCCCGCCTCGTATAAATCCACCCCCGTAATTTTTAATTCTCTTTTTTTATTATTGAATTTGATACAAAAATATGATTTTTTTTTTTAAAAAAGCCAATTTATTTTTCCGCTGACGCATAAAAATGAATCTTTAAAATTGAAACAATCTTTATGTTTTCAAGGGCTGCTGCTAATAATAAAATTATAAATTTTTTTGAAGTTACTGATGGATTGTTCTACACATTTTTTCTATTGAAATAGAAGTATCTTAAAAGATCTCATCAATAATATAAATGAAATTAGAATGATATGCATTAGTTTGGTTAAGCAGTTGCAAATTTGTTGTTGTAAAATAGGAGTAAACTAAAAATAAGTCTATAGCGATTCTAATTACAAGTAAACTTAATAATTCTCAGTATTGATGTCTGACAACTATGAGCAACCAAGACCAATTCTCTGGCAGTTGTAGTGATAATGGAAACTCCGAAAGTCTGCTTATTGAAAACTCACCTCTGAAAAAAGCGAAGATTGAGATAGAATGTGAAGATATTGACAACATTGATAGGATCAGTCAACTACCTTAAGCTCTTATTGTTCAAATTCTATCCCGATTGTCCATAATATATGTGTTCAGAATAACTATTCTCTCTAAATATTGGCAATACTTCTGGACTTGTATCGACAACATTGTTTATGAAGAGGATTATGGTCGTTCAAATAGCTCGACAGTGCACAAATTCATTTCCTTGATGGATAATGTACTACCTCTCCTTATCTTCTCTACCATTACAAAGTTCAGTCTAAACTTTGTGTTCAAATATGATGATGGTGTGTCTTATTTTCCCAAAATTGACAAGTGGCTTGAATTTGCCGTGAATAAGAAAGTAGAGGATCTACACCTGAATATACGTTATATTGTTGATCCGACTGAGCATGACCAACCCTATAGCTTGCCAGAAGTTCTTTGTAATAGTTCATCGATTCTAAAACTCAACTGCGAGAATTACAGAATATTAGAAGATTGTGTACTAAATTGGACATCTCTGAAGAGTTTAACACTGGAAAATTTATTTCTACAGGATGAACACATTAAACAAATAATGTCAAATTGTCCTTAATTAGAATCTTTGAAGCTACATGAATTTTGTGGGTTTAATCGTTTGCACATGACTCCTCCAAAATGTAGGCGACTGCATTTGATCCATCACGGTCATCCTCGTGGGGATTGGTACTCATTCGAAGGTGATATATGTTGCTTTGAAATTGTTGCTCCACATGTTGAACATTTAACAATTTCTGGGGTTTTTAATCATACAAAAATTAAGCTCGGGGAGTTGTCATTTTTGAAACATGCCAATCTTGATCTCGTCTGTGATGAATTTAATGAAATGGATGAACATATAATGAAAGATCTTTTGGTAAGAGTTGTTTGTGCTAATGAGCTAATACTCTCATCCTGGTTTATCAAGGTCAGTTATCAGTCTCAAATGTCTATGGTCTTTTTATGTTGATTGTGAATAGAGCTCATGTTTTATATTCTGTGATTGTGAATAGAGCTCATGTTTTATATTCTGCATCATTCTTCTATTCAGGTAATTTCCAATTTGATGTTGGAAGAGGAAATGTCTCCTTATCGTTGCTGGAATGCAGATGGTTGACAATAAGTTCTTGTATTTCAAAACTTTCGTTCCCCCTACTAGACAACCTTTTAAGGTCGACTCGTAATTTGGAAAATTTGATGATATTTCCTGATACGCCGGTATGTTTTCAATTCACAATATCTTTATATCAAATATATATTGATCCCCTACAGCCTCAACAACTTAAACTTACCACCTAACCTGATTTGTCCTTGTTCGGTGTTTGTAGTACCATCCTTTTTTTTAGGAAGAAGAGATAGATTTGTTGGAAGACAAGTACCTGTCCTTTGAAGAAAACATATTCAAAGTTTCCTTACAAAAGTTGAAGAATGTCAAGGTTATGCCAATTTGTAGTCGTACGCGTAGATCTGACGAAACAGAGCTCGATCAATTCTTGACGTTCTTACTTGAGCATGCAATAAATCTGGAGAAACTGGTTATAGTGCCAGAACATAAGGAATGCAACAGTTGTTCTACTAATACCTCATACCTGATGAAGTATTTGTTAGCTTTTCCAACAACTTCTATTAGTGCAGTTATTTCCTTAGGAAAAGTTAGTCAGAATGTTTTCTATAGTGATGTTTGAAACTCTCTTGTGCTTATATAGACACATAAGGTTGGGGTATGACTGTAATTTGGATACTGCTTGCTTGTTTGTCTGGCCAAGTAATTTCTTTAGTCACTTTTTACTACCGAAATATCATTTTGATGAAGTTAGAAGTTAGTATAGGAAACTTTGAAGAATTGCACTTTTCTGGTGACTTTTTGGATAGGTTGTGACCATTCTAAAGGATTGTGACTTTTCTGATAAGGCATAATAAGCACGTGTTTACGCTATTCTTTGTTGTTTATAAATATATGAGTTTCCGTTAATTTTCAACAACAGATTTTCAGAAATTCTTCTTATTCTTCACAAAAAAATTCTAGTATTTTTTTTTATGGTTGAGTGGTTCACTAACGTTATGATTTCAGGTAGCAATAGTAATATAACAATAGTAATGAATTATCTACTGAATTTGGGAGTACTTTAGACAAATCCCAACCTGTTACTGGTGTACTTCAATGCACACACAAAGTTCTGTCCAGTTTGAAAAAGACGATAATAATTTAGGCCTTGTTACTCGAGACTTGAATAAGAATAGGAAGCATGTTAATTAACAAGTTGTTTTGACACATGAAAATGAGTTCATTGTTACAAAGAAGATAACTAGTAAAGAAATCAGTCTAAATACACCTATCATGGTTCTTTTCGATTCCAAAGGAGGCTAAAAACGATTTGAATGTTTTTAAAGAAAAACAAGGAAAATGAGTGCTTATATATGGACAGATTTAGTTGAGGAAAAGGAAAACTTGACTTCACCTCTTATGAGTAAGTTAAGTCCTCAAGCATCCAAATCCTTCTATGGCAGTGACAATCGATAACTTTTAAAAAAAGTTTGTCCATGATATTGACTTGGAAAATGACATTTCTGATGGGGAAGATGAAGAGGATAAGTTGGACATATACTTTGATAAGCTGACCAAGGAAAAACTCTTATCTCTCTAGCTCATGAATAAATCACCCGCCGGAAAGGAATAGCCGGAATAGAATAAAGGAATGATTCAATCTTCCATCATTTCAGAGCCGACACCTCCTTTTCTACCTTTCTATCTATACTTCCCATCCGGAGGAGCAAGTTCTCTCATCTAGGCAACAAAGAAGTGGAAGCAGCAAAATAAAAATTAAAAGAGACATGAAAGGGAGCATAGTTGAGATGGTAATGTGACTGAGGAATTTATTCCAAGACACCTATCAATGCGACTAACAAAGAAAAATCATATGACAATGTCAACAACTTTAACAAGATCCAATAAATCCAAGAAGAATTGATGAACTATCAAGTGTTTGTTGGACAAATTTGAAAAAGAAAACAAATAGAAAAAAATTCAGGTTACTTTAGATGGGCAAACTATCTTTTTAGTTCATAAATATATATATATTAAAGTTTGAGGCTGATAACTCAACTTTATTCTTAGTTTTTATATTCATGCATTACTTAAGTATCTTCATTTGTAATATCATTATATAGAATTTTATAAACTCTATTATGATCATAAAATACCTAGTTTTCTCTAGCTCTTATTTTTTTCATGCTTGTTAAGTAGTAGAGGTTTATTATCTCATTATGATTAGAAAGGTAAGACATAGCCCCATTGCTTGTACTATTCTCTTTGAGGTTTTTGTTTTTATTTATCAATAAAAAAACTAGCCCTAGGCACTCTGCCTAGCGGATAAGAAAAAATATATAACGATATGCATTAGTTTGGTTAAGTAATTGAAGATTTGCAGCAGTAAAATACATGTTACTGTTTTCTAAATTGCAAAATGTTTTAGATTTTTTTTTTGTATAAATGATCTATTTCAGATTGGTTTTAACAAACCATTAGAATATCTCTGAACATTGATGAACTATTAGATTAAGTTTTCCGGATCATGTTAAAACCTTGCACCATACCCACACACAAATTAAATTAATTTATTTTGACCCGTCCCATTCTGTCCCGCACTCGCATATAGTCAAATCCACTCCACCCCACACGCCCCATATATGTGTAAACACGCCCCGCCCCATTGCCATCCCTATTTCTTATCAACTTTATTTTAATATGAATATATCTATGAAAATTAAGAAACTCTTTTTTGAAGGTTACCCATTAATTCATGTTTGTATGTTATATTTGACTTCTTTGTCCATTAGATAAACAAAGTTTTAATTGGAAGATCACTAACTGTGTTCTTATTTGATTCTAATTCAATTTGGAATCAGTGGGACCCACCTCACTACAAAAAAAACCTGGTTTGTGGAGGTTTATATTGCGGGGTTACAATCAACCTCTGCAAATTGTATCGAATTGAGGGGGTTTCTATGCCCTTTTCTAATTTTATTAAATTTGCGGCGGTTAAAACCTCCACTACACTTAAAAATTAAAATATGTAGCTACAAAAGTTTTAAAAAGCCCACTTCACTCTACTTTCTTTCGTACACCACCTTTCATAGCTACAAAAATCTATACGAATTTTCTTCTTCCGTCTCCTTCAATGGAGATTATTATCCTTTTAATATTATAGTTGTACTTGTTACGTCTTGAGCCTATACCCTGGACGTGGCCGACATTCGAGAACCATTGTTAACCCTAAGCGAACCCTTGACCTGACTCAATACTCAGCAGATGACTTACTCAGTTGAAATAGAAACTCTAAACAAATTCAACTCATAAAGATATCATTAATAAGATAGTTTAACTCAGTATACTCTGAAAGTACTCAAAACATAATTGTTCAACTCAAGTCTTTAAAACATCACAATGAAAATGGGAAAAGACTTCTCAACTACTAATGTCTATGAAGCCTCTAATAACTATGATATATGTCGGGACAAGACCCATGACATCTTAGTAAGATTGAAAATAGAAGTGGAATCCTTCGGAAGAAAGAAGGCTCACCAAAGCAACTCTGGAACTGCAAGTGGTATCAACACAATGCATGTTGATGACCCTGAATACCTGTATCGGCATCATGAATGTACGAGCATGTAAGGGGAACTCTAAAACACAAAAATAAACTTGAACTGAATAAAAAGGAAGAACATACTCACCTCATCTCAACTCAACTCAATTCAATATAAAAGCAACAATAAATATGCAGTATAAGGAAAACTTTTAAAGCAATAAATAACAACTCAATGTATTTAAAAATACAATAATAACTATTTACTCTTATTTGGGAGATTCTCTAACCGACAATCATCACTATGATCTATGTGATGATACAACGTCTCACCCACGCTGACAGAACTATCTTATACCTTGCCGGAGTATAAGACATCCTCAACTAAGTGGATCCACTGAGCTATGCTTGAAAACAATAAGGAATCATCTAAAAAGTATGACCCTTTACCCATGTTGGTATACATGGTTTATGAGGACTTTGAGTTTTCTGAAATCGTCCCTATATTGGTGCTCAATACTACTCCTAATAATATAACTCGTGCTCATATGTTAAAAAAATAATTCCTCATCCTCAAACTATGAGATTTTTTACTCAAAAGGTTCTTTTTAAAGAGATAATGCTCAAAAACTCCTCATGAATTCATTTGGAAATCAAGGTTTCCTCTCATTTTAAATGTAAAACATTTACACAATTGGGAATACTTAGTTCCCTTATATTCATTTTGAAAACATGAACTCAACTCTCCTCATCCTCATACTCAAGTACTCAAGTCTTAAAACAAGTTTTAAAAGTTTGTAAAAGGCATATGAAAAATTACTCAATGGACTCTCTCGAACTTTACTCTAACTCTATCTTGAATTTGAAATGTGAATTCAAGAATTATGATTCAGATATATAGGTTTTCTCAATGATTAAATGTAGTTTGGATAGTTATAATCAGGGAGACAACAAAGATACATTTTAAAAGAACTCAGACGGAAGAAGAACGGGGGCAGGCGATACATATGAATACATTGTTGTTAAACAAAAGATGGATATATTTGACAATACAGAAACAAAAAAAAATAGAAAATATTAGAATTTGTAGGTAGTAAAAGTGTGCAAGTATTCGACTGTATAAAAAATGAAAAAAATCAACAAACGTCAATCTCTTTTTGGTCAATTTTTTCTTATAATATTTGAGGCTTGGTGTTGACTCATGTATTTGTTTATAAAAAAATAGTATTAATGTATCCAATTATACTTGTGTTGCTTAATTAACCTTTCAAATTCGATAGATTACTTATGTATCCAAATATACTTGTATTCACAAATCACCATTTCAACTTGTGTTAATATTGGAATACAAGTATCTATGTATATAACTATTCTACTATATACAAATTTGACAATCACACAAACCTCAATCTCTTTTTGCTCGTGTTCTTCTTGTACTACTGTTTTTTATAACTATATTGTAATGTAGAAACAAATAATTCTTCAATCGAAAGCCTATATAAATAGATACAATATATATATATATATATATATATATATATATATGTATACAACTATGATCTTCATAAAAACGAGGAGAAAATCAATTAAGCGATATCTGATGAGTTCAAATTACAAAAAATGCTCTTAAAATCATCAAAAAGATCTTAAATTGAAAGAAATTTGGGAGAAAAATACAGAAATTTTGTGATATAGGAAGATTGATGAAAGAGAAAATATTAATGAGGGTAAACATGGGGAACCAATCACATAAAACATGCCTAGACATAATATAAGGTATAATCACAACCTTAATTCTTATTATTTTATGGATAGACAGATAGTCGGTTATTGTTAATTTATGGTAATGTGGAGTTGAGGGGAAAAAGGGTCAGATTTTGACAAAATCTGTGAATGGCATATATATTTTTTCGCTGTTTGTAGTCCTTCAGTAAAGACATAAGCTTTTAATACTCATTGGATAATTATGACAATAATTGATAAATGATTTTAATCATTAGAAATTGGAAGGATTATATTGGTTGGAAGTTTTTGGGGCAACAAGATCTGGAGGTTGGCATTAATTTCAATTCATTCTTTCCGTAGTGAATAATAAATTGAAATTGGAAAATGCTTAATTTATACATTGGATGGATAGGTTATTAGTTTGGGTGCAGGTATTAAGAGAATTGGCACGGTTGCCGCCACTGGTTCATAACCAGTTGGCTTCCTTTTTAATTAATATTATTATATTTATGATATTGGAAAAGAATTGAAACTTAACCCTAAGCTTGAAACTTAGGAACTTGATTATAGATTTATGTGATATTTTGGGTCTAGGCTAAACCTATATTAATATGAGTATTGTTAGTTTCGGAATATTATTGTGAATATGTACTTGAATAGATTGCATTGATTTGGAAGCTCAACAAAAAGGGAAGACTCAAGTCTCGGAGTGATTGTTCAATTATTTGAGGCAAGTGGATTTCTAAACTCTTGTTAAGTGTATGGAATTCGTGTATTTCCTTGTAATATGTGTTGGGGTAATGCGACTTGGTGATGGGTTGACTTGTCCACATTGATTAATTCTAATGATGAAAAAGGGGTAATAAAAGGCAATGTGAGTAATTGTTTGTGTGTGATGTGTTGAGTGGTTTGAAAGGCTTGTTGAATCATTGTTGATGTTGTATCATGATTGTGTTGTTGTGAATTGTGCAATGTTATGAAAATGGTCATTTCCTCATTATTTGTGTGAACATGTCATTTGCATTGTTTTGAGACATGGTTGTGACAAGTGTTGTGTGAATTGAGAAAGAATAAGAAATTAAAGAGGATGTACCATTTCGAGGGCGCGCTGCGATGGATACTATATTTCGAGGGACGTATCGCGCGCCGTGATGGTTACTATTATCGAGGGTCGCATCGCACGCCGCGATGGATGCATGGACAGATATGTCCCCTATGGGTCCCATACTGAGAAACAACGGGTGTGTGTCATTAGGTCAGACATGCATCACTATACTTGACATTGCATTCCATTGTATTGCACATATTTATCATTAGTGAACTTGATATTGTGTTTTGCTGATCTTATGAGTTCCTTTATGTGGAACTTTGATTAATGAATATTGAGCTTGTTGTTGAGAATATGTAATTGTTAGAGTGTTGTTGTCGAGTTGTGTGATATATGAACTGTTAGGTTGGGCTGGCTTTAAGCAGGTTGTAGTTGTGGAGGTTGTAATTGACGAATATTGAGCTTGTTGTTGAGAATATGTGATTGTTAGAATGTTGTTGTTGAGATATGTGCTTGTAAATTGTGAACTATTAGGTTGGGCTGGTTTTATACAGGTTGTAGTTGTGGAGGTTCGGTTGGTGTGTAAGGAGTACCCGTATTCTATCCCCTTAGCTTGTGTTTAGAGGTTTACTTGCTGAGTACCGTGTGGTTTGGTACTCACCCCTTGCTTCTACAATTTTTGTAGGTTACGAGCCTGGATTTTGTGGTACTTGTCATTCTCATCTTTTCCGAAGCTTCTTGGAGATTTGTGAGGTAGATGTTTATCAGCTCAGCGGACTTCCTACTCCTATTTATGATCTTGTTCTATTGTAGAAACAAGGTCATTTGAGACTGGTGTTTTTCTTTTGAATCAATTGTAATACTTTAGAGGCTTGTACACATGACAATCAGATTTTGGGGATATTTTTGAGTTGATTATGAAATTTCCGCATTTTATTGTAATGGTTGAGTTTTAGGCTGAATTGTCTTGGTCGGATAAGACGAGTGCCATCACGTTCATTTTTGGGTCGTGACAACCCCTCAACTTCAGAGGGTCAATTCTGGCGTACTGCAGGTGCCCTACGTCAACCCCTCTGGCGCATCTGGGGTGCGCTGCGCTTCTCCTCCCCAAAAACATTCTGACGAATTTTGTCTCTTGATTTTTTGCCCTAATTCACTTAGAATCACTTGATTCCTTCCAAACTTCCTTAGATTCGTAAACCCAACACCAGTAAACAAAAATCTACTCAATTTCCTCAAGAACAACCCTCAAACTTAAATCCTCACCTCAAGAACTCATCAAACTCCAAGAATAAAGATTGAAGAACAAAACCTCAACAAAACTCATCAAGAACTCAATACACGAAATCTCATGGAAGAATTCAATAAGAAAACTCATGATTGGCGTGAGGGTGAACTAACCCATCACTAAGAAAACTTAGATAACTCGTAAGGATCAAACCCTTGGCGAAATTCCTCAAAGATCGCAATAACTCTTGAACGCTTGAAGCTTTTCTCCCTTTTCTCCTCTTGAACTTTTCCTTAACCTTCCAAACATTTCTAGACTTTAGCGTAAACTGATTTTAATCAGATTTGATATGTTTTAACTAAACATGTTGTACTCAAACATGTAGGGATATTGGGAGTAAGAAAAATACCAAAATACCCCTCCTTAAAATGGATGAAATGTTTTAACTAGACATGTTGTACTCAAACGGGCATATCTCCTCATCCAAATTCAGAATTTAGCAAACTTGGTGGCTTTGGAAAGAGGACTCAAAGGTCTTTCATTTGATATCTTATGGGCCACCTAAGTCATCCTGTACTGAAAGTTATGGTTGTGTGAAGTTGAACAAAAACTCACAATTGAAGTGTAACTTGTACAAACCTCAATTCAACTCTTTCCAATTTAGTTCTTTCTAAAAATAGCTCTTTCTAAGATCGAGGTGTTACAGTACTACATACGATGTCATTGCCGTGTTGATGCTCTCAATTGAGCTCTCTGGCGCCAGTTATACATTCTCTTCAAGGTTGGTTCATAGGTTCTCTGAGGAATTGATGCCGTTTTGGGTATCGAAGGGAAGAGCATGACGTTTCCAAAACGCAAGAGTGTGGAGCATATGAAGTTTCTTGGTTCACAGAAGCAACCCATGTTTCTCGATGAAGGGAGAAAATTAAAACTCAATTATATGGCAATTACTTGGGTTGATTAGTAATACTGCTTAATACTTTCTGTTTAAGATATATGTAAAAAATTAAAGCTTAAAATGCGGAATGCTATAATGGTAAGAAAATATGGAGCACTTTTTTCCCGATTTCATTTCTTGTCAATGTTACTCCACTTTCATATGGTGTTAATAATGCATTGCGTATATTAATAACCTCATAACGATCATTATTTTCACGTATGAATCATTAAATATAGGATTGAAAAACTGTTGGAGTGAGTCTCAATTTTTTTTGAAACAATTATTAAAGAAGTCTACCTTGACTAGTTGTTAAAATTCTTTTGAATTCACCCTTCTGGAGCTAGATTAGCTTGCATCATTGCTCGGAGTCTTGAATGAATAATATCAATTGTCAAGATATGATCTATCATTATGACACATATCATTCTTAATTAACTAAGTTCAGCTGGACTTCAATTGCTACACGGCATCGTTTGATATGTTAAACTGTCAAATTTATATTTTGACAAACATAAAATAATCCTCCCATTTTGTAGGTATTCATTGAATTATATCCGTAATGTGGGAAGTCTATCTTCTTGTTTTTTATGTAGGGAAAGGATATGAAAGGTCTTCTCTCATTAATTAAGTAACGTACGCCTCCTTGTAATTAATAATCAAGATATGTAGCTATTGACATCCAATTTTGTCCCACCTCTTCTTCAATTTATTTCTTTGCGC
>JAJOOO010001414.1:0-37168 GCA_029582685.1 Solanum piurae | reverse complement strand
CATCATCATCGCTAAATCTTGAAATGCCAAATGGCAACGTTCAATTAGGCAACAAAGAGTCTGTCAATAATTACGTTGACTCACTTATGGAAACCACCGTTACAAAAACGGAGCAATTTCTCAATAATATTGTTGAAAAACGTTTAACTGATCCCGCAGCTGACGCATTTGTTAAAGATTGTCTTTTAGTATGCAAAGAAGTGTACGAAAACGCAGTCGATGCGATGAAAAAAACAATGGTAGATGTTGATAGTGGAGCTTATTATAGTGCAAATGTTGACCTTAGTGCATTGTCTACTGATTTAGAAACTTGCATGGATTGTGTTAAAGAAATTTATGGTGATGATCAAGAATTTATTAAATTTGATGATTGGGCAGGAAAAGTTACCGTTGATGCCATGGAAAAGATCGTGGGCTTTAGCAGTTAAAAAAAATATAAATTTAACTTATATACGCTGACAGTAATTATAAAAAAAAAAAAGATTGCTTATACACTATTAGTATGTTTTGTTTCATTGTAACATTCACGTTTTTTTTTTAATGATATTTGTAATTACATTTTGAGTGACCTGATAATGTAAAAAATTATATCTTTCAATTTATTCAGGTTGTTTGGGTGGAATTTATGATATTTTTTTAATTAATGTTCTATTTTTGATAACGTGTTGGGTTTTGTTGTTAAAGGGAAAAATTCGTTCAATGAAACAGTTTTATTGGTAACAATATAGTAATTTGTGCTGTATTATATATGTTTTTAGCAATTTTAATTTTAAAACTTTTGTTGGAGCATAATTTACACGTCAAACATGCAATATTTTGAAACGATTTAACTTATATAAACCAATACCTAGTCTTGTTGTATTTGTACTTTCTTTTAAATATATTTCTACTTGTATAATGTGTTAGTATGATATAGTTAAGACTTTTTTGGATTTGTCGAAGTCATAATACTCTATTATACTAGTATACATTAGTCAAAGTTGAACAAAACTATGATTACCGATTTACCATACCGCAAAATACCAAAATCGAACTTCAAAATACCGAACCATACTGAATTAACTTGGTATGATAATGATATAATAATTTTTAAAACACGAATATTAAACTTACGATATCAAAGTTTCAAATACCATACTATACCGTACCATGCCCACTCCTACCCTCACATGATAATATCGTGTTTTTCTTCTTTTTTTTAAAAAAAAGTGATTCCAGTACAACTGCTTCAATATATAACATATATTTAGATGTTAATTTCTTAAATATTATGTCTCAAATAGTTTTGATTGGAGGCAAGAAAAATTGTTTCCTTGAATATTCTAAGATAATTCTTACTTTTTGAAACTAGTTTTTATAAAAATTGAGTTAGGTTCAATATCTATTTCATAACACATTTTGTTTTCGAACAAAAATATTTTAACACACTCTGTATATTAGATATGAGGCGAAAGATTTAACTAAAAAACGTCTAACAAATCATATTAAGTAAAACTACACTAGACACAACATATGCATTATATAATTTATGAACCAAACATATCACTTATTGCACAAAAACAGTAGCAGATGGATGCATCCGAGAGGAGAGGGATGTATCCGAGAGAGATAGAAATGTATCTGCGAGAGGAAAGTGATGTATTCGAAGAGGGATTTTTGAATTTTTTTAAATGATAGGAAATTTTAGAGATTATAATATAATAAGATGTGTATTTTGATAATTTTTCCAAAATTTAAAGGACCAAAACTACACTAGTATATATATATATGAAAACCATTAATTAATTTGATTCAATATTGTGTGAGTGGTTGAGTTTGTGTGGACAAGAAAACAAATCTATCATCCTATATATAATAAACAAGTTTTGTCAAATGAAGTTTAATATTAATCACTTGAAAATCTATATTTAAGCATAGCCAATAAAACAAATTAACACATTTTATCTATAAATACACTCCCAATGAATTTCCACAATTTCACATCTTTCTTTTCCCCATTATCTTTCTTTTTAATAAATTAAAAAGAAAGACAATGGCATTTTTTAACAAAATTATTATTGTATTTACCATTTCTTTATTCCTTACAACAATTCCTTCTAAGGCATATAATATTCAACCTAAAACCCATGCACCTTCCCATGCACCAATTCAACCATCCTCGTCCTCGTCCTCTAATGTAGCCTCTAAGGGAACTATTGAAATTCCGAAAAACATACCTACCGTCCCAAATACTAGAGATGTATCCGTATTTATCAACTCGATGATGGAAGCAACGATGACAAAGACAGAAGAATTTATCGCGAATGTGATTGAACAACGTCTAGAGGAACCAGATACTGATATTTACGCGACAGATTGTCTAGAGACATGTAAATCAGTGTATCAAGATGCTGTAGATGCGATGAAGAAAGCTGAAGAAGATGTGAAAGTAAAAGATTATTATAAAGCAAATTTGGATATTAGTGCAATGACAACAGATATTGATACTTGCAATGAATGTGCTATTTCAATATATGGAGAGGATACTGAATTTAGGCAATTTGATAATTGGATTCAAGGGGTTGCTAGTGAGTGCCTTGAAAAAATTAGTGCCTTAACTAAATAAATTTGGTAAATGTTGTTGATATTAAATATGGAAAGATTTGGTGATGAAATCTTGTAACAACCAAAATATTTGGATTAACAAAAGGAACAACACTATATGATAGTGTTTGATCTTTTAATGTGCTATTTTTATTTTTATTTATTTATTTGCTTTTCTCGAATGTCGCAAATTTACATGTGCTTTTATATTAATCGTTATAAGGGAAAATTCAGACGCGCGATAGAGTACTTAACGATAGGTTGGATGCTTGGAGAGTGGAGACAGAACCTGGAATCTAAAGGTTTAATTGGGTTAAGCAAGATTAAAACAGAGAGTAGCTAGAGTTAGGGGTGTACCATGTACTTAGTCCGGATTGGTTTAGATTTTTCAAATATCAAACTAAACCAATTGTGTCAGGGTTATTTTAAATTTACAATCCAAACCAAATAGATAAAAGTCAATTTTTCCAACGGCTCGGGGACTTGATGTCACACATCGTATTAGAGCGGAATGGATGAAATAAAGACTCACGTCTGGCAAATTGTGTGGTAAGTATGTGTCACACCAAGGCTTAAAGGTAATTAAGTTCTACAAAATAATGGTTAGCCCCACATTGTTGTGTAGAGAACATTGCTTATTAGTCAAGAATGTACATGCTCAAAAGAAAAATGTAGCGAAATGAGATACTCAGATAGATGTGTGAGCATATAATTAAGGAGAGATAAAATTAGGAAAGAAGTTATACAATACAAGGTGGGAATGACCTCCATGACCGATAAGATGAGGAAAACAAGATTGATATAGTTCAGACTTGAGAAGAACTGAGTGGAAAAAAATAATAAGACTTTGTCTCATTGCCTGCAGGGAAAGAAGCCATTGGCTGGCTATAACAAATTTTAGGAGAAGCAAAGGTAGGCCAAAGAAGAACTTGGGGGAGAGGTGAGGTAATTAGATTAGACATGTCACATCTTCAACTTATTGTGAACATGACCCTAGATAGAAATTGTGTGAAGGACAGAAATTAGGGTAGTATGTAGTCAAGGATTGCTACATTTTTAAATGAAAAAGGTAGAAATCTATCTCTTCTCTATATTTGTATATCAACTAATCGTCGCGTAAGATCTTATTTTTCATTTTTCACTATTACATGTTGCTTTATTTGCTCCGTGTATCTTGTTATTGTGATCTCATTATTTTTCTTCCAAACCTAGTTTGATTACACTTTTTTGACCCAAGTGTCTATTAAAAATAACCTCTTCCCCACAAAGATAGAGATAAGGTCTTAGTATATCCTACTCTTTCCAAACCCCACCCGGAAAATATAGTTTTGTGACTTTTAGTGGATGAAGTTCGGTAGTTATTTCAATGTTCTTAATTTTGTAAACTTAAATATGCAGTAATTTGCAACAATCTCATCTTAAATTCTGACTCAAATACAAGAACAACAATAGATACTACTAATATAATTCTTTATACTACACAAAAGATAAAGCCATCTTCACTTGTTTAGATGGTAATACATTGATTATCAACTATAGTTTGTATATTGTGTTTATTCTGGGTGTGAACTGGTAAAAGGGGTGCTCAATTTTCAGAGTTAATACACTGAGATAACAATCTAAAAGAACCAGGTTGCGGAGTCACTTGATGCATCGCCGTGCAGCCATGTCTGATGTACGTGAGTCCAAGTGAGCCCGTCTGCAACAGTCTTATTCTGCGAGCAAAGAGGAGATTACAACAGGTTTCAGTTGTATGATTTTTACGTGGAAAAACTCCTTTCGGTCTGTAATGTTGAAATTTTACCTTTGAACTTAATAGGACTGTGGTTATGCAGCATCGCATGTCTTCACCTGCACGAATTAGCAATTTGTTAGACAGCAAACGCGAAAACAATAAGAAAAAATATGAGAACGAAAATGCAAGTGTTGCATAAACAAATTGGTGGTTACTTATGACAGCCTCCTTTTTCCTTCAGAGACTAACAGAACAGTTAAGTCCATTTGTTGCAGGTAAAGACAAGCAGCTAACAAATGGAGCTGCTCCGCTACTGTGCTGATCCAATACTGACCGACCATTAACGACCTTATGAAAGGAGTATAATGGCATGAAATATCTGAAGCTACACTACATGAACTCATCTCACATCCCATCAGAAGCAGGAATACGCATGATAGTTTACCTAAACTTGACTACCTATGGTGAAATCAGATTGGAAAATAGGGAGTGTATTCAGTGGTAAGACTATTCTGGTTAGACTTTCTTAGCAGACCAAAACTGTGTAGGCACTGTAATCCAATGATTAGGGGTTCAAATATTACCATTGTAGCACCTAAACCTCACACAAGCTCAACTGAAAAAGCTAGATGCTCGACTCTCTATTCTTCAACTACCAATATCCACAGTTGAAGCTTGAAGAGGTTTTGTAGGAGCTTAACAGTGGATTTGGTGTATGCTCTAGAAGTTTCGTAGGATAAGGAACAGATGATTCCGTGTATGGTTGATAGATTATGATGGTGGTGATTGCAGGAATGTGCAAGTAATTCTGCTGTATGATTGAGCTAGCAAGAGAAAACAATCCAGTGGAATGAGCCAAAATGATTATCTTATTTAAGGCATATTTAAGAATGGCTTCGGGCATCAGCTGTTTCCTAATAGTCGTCTCTGTTGCTGGAATACAGCTTCAACATCAACATGCACAGATCCTGACGTCAAATGAAGTTTACATGCTCGAAATGAACAAAAGATTTCTATTTCAAAAATAACAACTAGGCCTCAGTCTCTCTTTACCCCATCTCCATTTAAGATATGAATTTGAAATGTAAGCAGATCTAATACCAAGTTATATTAATGAACTAGAGAGTCTTGGGTACCTCCTTAAGCCTCTTCAGAAAATTACTTCACTACCATGGAAGGAAGAAAAACATATCTAAGATGGAGAGCAGATCCAATAAAAGGGTGTTTGAGTCACACAAACACACCGAGGGAGGGCCAGAATTTAGTAAATGAGGTTGGAAGTATTACGTCGAAGGCACAGTGTGGGAAAAGCATGTGATAGATTTTAAAAAAAAAGTGAAGAGAAATACAGTGACATTTAGGAGCATGTACAAAGTTGAGAGCAAGATGAAAAACCGGCTCATGAGGTAACATATACTCACCAGAGAGCTCCCACTTCTTGAAACTCACTAACCATGAGTCTGAACCAACCTGTGAAGGTAAAACTTGATCGACCCAAACACGATATTGTTTCCCCTGTTTGTCAGCATGACATGTTCCAAATGAAGTTACACATTCCTGAAGGGATTTCTCAACACCAGATGGGTGAACAAAAGTACCAGATGGTCTCTGCAGCAAAAGAAGAGTTAAAAAAAATAAGGATCTCCAACCACAATGAGAAGCAATGGCCTCAATTAAACCCAGACTCACCTTCAGCATCCCACTCAACCATAAAAACAAAAACCAGAGAGTACATGGAACGTATAGGATATCACTTCTTTTTAATTGAGCATCTAATACTACTTTATAGTTTGTTACTTTAAGTTCATATATGTAGCTACCACAAATAGAACTATACAGGCTTCTCTTTATGGTGGTGGAGAGAGTCAGGATTCTCTTTATGATGGTGGAGAGAGTTCAGCAACACAAGGAGGATACCTCAATTGAAGCTATACGTAAAAAAACACAAAATAATGCTTATATTCTGTCCAGACTTGGGGAGGAGAAATTCTTTAGAATGCACGGTTAAATTCATAAACGAAAATACGAAATACACATCACTTCACATAAGACAAGAAATTACAGTAGGTATTGGGTAATAAACATACACACACTGCTTTCAGGTTTGACAGATAATGCTCAGAATGCTCAATTTCTCCACGCCTCCATTTCTCAAAAAACAGGTAAAATTTGACAACTTCATAGGCAGGAACAAAGTTGTCCATCTTGCAATCTGACAAATCCGTAACGTCTCTTGGGGAGGTACTTGGACCTAGTTTGAAATGACCAATGGCTTGTATGATACCGGCGGCACACCTCTCTGATGCATGAATTACTTTGGGATTATTTTTTGCATTTGCAGCATGCCACTGCAGTAATTCCTCCTGCGCATTAGCTACCTGTAAAGTGACTGTACATTTTCAGAGTACTTCTCATCACAAACATGAGAATATATTACCCGATTATAAAGATATGTTGGATAATAGCGGAACCACCAACCATTACACCATACACATCTGGGATACTGAATAGTTCAGCGTCATTCCCAGAGTCACCGCATGCAAGTGTGTTGTTTGGTAATTTTCCCTCACTCTTCAGTTTCTTAAGCAGATATGCAAGTGCTTGTCCTTTGCCAGCACCTTGTGGTAATATATCTAGATCCATCCCTCCACTGTAAATTATTTTGACATCCAGCTGATGATCACAACAGACAGAAAAAATGAGAAAAAAAGAAATGAAACTCAATATGACTTTAAAAGAATTGTGTTCACCGGGAGCACAGCAAGAAAGACATGATTTCATCTTCCTATATGAACTTAGTCATATTGATGCCAAATCTGAAGTGCAAAATTTGTGTCATACCCCACGTTCTTCCAAGCGCTTGGAAAGAGTTTTCATTATATCTTGTGCTTTCTCTTTCTGAACATAGAAACTGACCTTGTGTGGTCGCTGCTCTGTTTCTGACTGCACGGATCAAAAGAAGTTGCTTTTATAGACATCAATTGCTCAAGTTATGTTTCAGCTTACAAACTATTTTTAAACCATACTTGATTTTCAAGTTAATAGAATTCAATTTAATCTTGGTAATTGAAACTGAAGTAGCATATGATCTGATGTCAACCCATAAATGTACCTGCAGACTGAGTTCAGGAAACTTGCTTGTCTCCTCTGTTACTATCTTTCTATCCCACTTGTTATTCAAAAAAGTTTCCCAACCATCATCAGGCACCATAGCGTTACCATATGTTATTTCAGTTCCCACAGACATAATTGTAATATCTGGGGTTAGCATGGGCTTTTCTTTCCTCAATTCCTTGTATAGTGTAGGTGATCTCCCAGTAGAGAACACTAACAAAGAGTCATCACGATAATTGGCCTCCCATAAAGCATTGAACCTAAGCAGAGAAAGGTTCTCGGAATCGTGATGATCTACCTGTAAAACAAGGTCTTATGTAAGTGACAGCAGCATATAAAGGAGAAATGACAACTATGACAAACCCACCATTGTATGGTCAAGATCTGAGACTATCATGAGACGTGCAGCACTGGTTAGCCGATCCATGATTGATGTAAATTGGTTTCAACCTGGAACCAGATGGAATAAAAAAGTTGAAGAAGTTCAGAATTATTGCTAAACTTGCCTATCCTCGGGAACACGCAACGATATGCAAAACATAGAACAATAAAAATGGATGCAATAGAAGATAACATAATATTCTCGAGGATAATAGAGACACATGTTCCAAAAAAATGCTAGCTCTATCATCTTTCAGATAGCACTGATGAGAGCAACATCAAAAGCTTGTCAATAGAGATAAGCTCATAACAGAAATCCACTAGTACACAGAAGCAGCTTTTTCTCTATATAGTGCGGTCAATGATTGTGACCCAATCACAATATGTCCACAATTACGTATAGAACCCATAAGAATTGTTTGGTTCACGAGCGAGATTTGGCAAGACTATATAACTAGAGATGCGTTTACTGGATATAAATTTTTTATTTTTATCAAGTCTCATTTCAAGGAAAATTCCATCTTAAACAAAATTACCCATGAGGGACACAACGGGATTTCAGGGTCGAGCATGCTGAGATAGTCAGATATGACCAGCTAATCCATAATGGTCGAATTATAGAATTCCATCCCTTTTCCCCAATATAAGTTAGTTCGATCATATAGGAACAGATAGGGTAAATGAGTCTCAATGATATTATCTATAAAACAAAAGAACCTAGAGAATGAAAAGTTTCCTGGAGCTAGTAATAGTCATTAGTATATCAAGCAAAAGTATCCATCAAATTTTAACTCAACATACTCCACAAACAAAGATGGACACCAATAAGAAACGAGAGACAAGTAGAAAGAAATATCTCTGCTGAGTATGAAATATTAAAGGTTTCAGACCAGCTTCATGAAAACTCATATAGCAGCATAAAATCTCTTATTTTATCTCTTTCTTGTGTACCTGTATTGTTCACTTATCACTAGTTTGAACAAAGCTAGTTTTCGAGGAAGGGGATTCAACCGAACCCCCTTCATTCTGACTAGCTTCGCCCCTGGATACAAGTGTATGGGCAACGATTTATCCATTTCCAACCATAAAAACCTTAAATTAGGGGGCAAATTCCCACTTCAACGTCATAAATATTACTTGAACAAGCTTGAATTTGACAAATATTTAACAGATTCACAAACTAGCATGTTAAAGTACCAAATCCTCTACAGAGGAAACCTGTCATCTTATCAGTTGTGCACAGTAAAAAAAATACGGGATTTGCAAAAAATTTAAGACAAGTTAGGCTATACCCCTAAATTCTGAAACCCAAATACAGGATCAAGAAAAAGTGGACTATAAAAAGGGATGTCCAGAACTTCCATTTTTCATTCCAAAGCCATTTCTTGGATTACTACTCCTAAATTCAATAACAACTCATCAAGTCTTCGTGAATAAAAGAAACCCCACGAAAAGGGATCTACGTCTAGAGTCCTGAATCAATCAAAATAACATTTTTTTACCCAAAATCATCAAAGAAAATCCAAATCAACTCAACCCAACACCAAAATTCAATCAAGTTCATCATCACATCTTCCTCAATATACACAAATAACAAACAGAATCAGATTCTACTCACAACTGAATTCTTACTACAAATCCCAATAAAGATTGAACAGATTAGTCAATCCTCAATGATCAGCAGTAAATCTAGTACAAACACATATGGCCCATCACACCTGAAATATTAACCTGTGATCTAACATAATCTTGAACACCCTTTTGCCACTTCACTATAACAAAGGGATTCAACACTTCATACATATAAAAAAACTATTCTTTTATCGATTCCCATAATATAATTTTCAAAAGGGGTTCCTTCAAGCAAAGTACACGTACAAATTAGTCGAGTTACACGCAAATTAATCATCAAATTTAAAAGAAATGTACAAAAATGGAAAGAGGGAGCAAAAGGGTTACCTGAAATGGGATTTGGGGAAACAAAAAAATGAAATCTTTTTTGTGTAAAGAGATGGCAAATAAGCAAAAGACAGTTAATTGCGTATAGCCATGTGGATCCAAATTGTTTGGCGCTTCTTTTGTAAAGCACAACAAAGCTAACCCAAAATGGGATAATATTAATTTTTATTCCTGTCCAAACAAAAAACAAATCTTTTAAATTTTGATCTTAGATAAAATTAAAAGATTTGGGAAAAAAAAGAAAAGAAAAGAAAGAGAATATGCTTTTCACTAGATGTTTGGAATTTTGCTTGTAGCTTTGTTTATTATTTTTAATACAATATGAAACTATTATAATATTGGATTGGTAATTATTGTTATAGACTATAAATCACAAATAATAATACGGGCCTAACATGACAAAAGAGATTACATATTGTGCAATTTATTCTTGAATGAGTTTTAGCCGTTTGACCACCAATGCTCCGAATAAGGGGTAGGATTCTTTATTTTTCTCTCGAAAAGTTATTTATGTGAAATGTATTCCAAACACGTTGGGATCGTGTGGAATCTAACCAAACATGTTGGTGGAGCTTTTGACATTACTCCGCGTCCATAGACAGGATTGCTAGGAGAAAGGGTGTTGAACATAAGATCTAGACTAATTTGAGTTCACATCACACAAGATTTATTGATATTGTGTCAAGTCAAATAATGTCACATAAAACAGGATTAATGATGTATATAATTAGTGTATAGGTTTTATATATTTCCATTATATTGATAATTAAGTTTGACGAAATTGTGTATATCAAATGCCTTTTTGCATATTCACAATCCAATTTCTCCCACCTAGAGGAGAAACCTAAAAGATAACTAACCATTAACCAAAGCCAGCAAGCACCAAAAATTTGGCCAGCAAAAAAATGCCATATTGTCTCATTCCACTGGGAATCACAAAACTAGAATCATGCCAATCCACTTCTCTTCCCTTTTCAAGCACTACAAACAAGGGAAGAGCCCTTCACTTTGCTCATACCCACCTCATCAAAATCCACCTAAATACTTCTCTCACTTTGCTCATATACTCTATTCATCTATATAGGCTAGGGCCTAAGAGTTGTCAAGATTCCATTTTTATAGTTGTTGATGTCTGTAATCTTGGTTTTTGAACAATTTGAAGTGACAAGATTCAAGTTTTTACAATTCTCTCTGCTTTTGCAGTTGCAGAAGTAAATAATTGTCAAGATTCCATTTTTGTAGTTTATGGTGTTTGTAATCTTGGGTTTTCAGCAATTTAAAGAAAAAAAGATTCAATCTTTTTAATTTCGCAGTATTTTGGCAGTTGCAGAAGTAAAGAATTGGATAGCTTGAAACCCACAAGGCAAAAGTTCAAGTCTTGTTTGGTTAACTATCCAGGGAGCCCAAAATTTTGTGAAATAGAGAAATGGGTACCTTGAGTTTTATGTTTCCTAATTCACTTCTTGATGGTACCTGCAAGATTGTAGGTTTGGGTGATAGCAAACCCAAATACAATAAACAGAGAAGTTCTTGTTTTGACCCTTTGAGAATTGGAAATTGTACTGATCAGCAGCAGCTTTGTGGCTTGAGTTGGGGGATTGACAAGGCTAAGGGAAGAAGAGGGAGTACTGTTTCCAATTTGAAAGCAGTTGTAGATGTAGACAAAAGAGTGGAGAGCTATGGAAGTAGTGATGTAGAAGGAAATGAGAGTGGCAGCTATGATGCCATTGTTATAGGGTCAGGAATAGGTGGATTGGTGGCAGCGACACAGCTGGCGGTTAAGGGAGCTAAGGTTTTAGTTCTGGAGAAGTATGTTATTCCTGGTGGAAGCTCCGGCTTTTACGAGAGGGATGGTTATAAGTTTGATGTTGGTTCATCAGTGATGTTTGGGTTCAGTGATAAGGTTAGTTGTCTGAATACTTGCTTTCGGTTATTTCGATATCCAAAAAGTAGGAGTTTTGAAGAATTTGAAAGCATTAGTAACACTTGATATGAGGTCAGTGCATTGACTTAGAAAGAGTGGTTGATATGGATATAAGATGATTTAGTTTAGCTGAAGTTTAGTTGATTGTACAGATTTTGTTCACTACTATAGTCCTTCATATTGAATAGGACTTTTAATTACCCTCAAATGTTGTCTGCTGTTGTTTGATTCGACGAAATCAAATTTGCTTCATTTCTTTAGCTATCTATGCAAGTACTCTTTCAAGTAATCTTCCTTTGGAGGAAATAAGATTACATTGAAAATATATCTGCTGGTTAATAAGAAAATATTGCAAACTTTTTGAAGTATATGTTTAAGTAATGCACTAGACTACGAGAAATATGGGAGACATATCAATGATAAAGACCGTCCCATATGGTTTCCTGTCCCTGGCCTTCTTTTGTGATTACATTGTGAAAAGAAGAGAATAGGTTTGGACAATGCCCAAAATATAGTATCTAGAGCCTTGGCTTTTATATATGTTGTTGCAATAGAGTAAAACAAATGTCCTTATTCTGACTTATCTCTTCAAACTTGAGTTTCAAATACAGCTGTTTCATTGCATCAGTTCACGTGTTTCTGTTGCCACTGCTTGTTATCTTACCATACCCTAATCTGAAATTATATTTCACTTCTTCCTTATCACGATACGATCAACAAGTACACAACACACACCAGTGGAATGTCTATCAAAAGGTGCACCTACCTAATTTGCCCTGGTATAACTAACAATGTGTTAAGCTTCTATATGATCATAGAGTTGTTCATTTCTTGGAACAGATTTGATGTGTGCAAGGATGAAAATCATAGCATCTTACTGAATGTCACATGGGGATTCATAAACAAACTCACTATGTTCCGAACAAAGCATTATTAGGTTGGGTGTAGTGAGGTAACTCCACCTTGCCAACCAACGAGGGGCTTCTCTAACTGCGCATGATCTCTAAAGTTAGATTTAATTGAGGGCTAGTGGGTCAAATATCCACATGTCTGTTTCCGCGAGTCAGTCTGATGTATGTTCCGTGCTAGATTGGACCACTTTGATGCCCAGGGAGCATCTCCATTTTCCAAGATCCATAGTCTGAAAGTACGGAAGTGATAATGTTTTATCCAAATATTACCTATAATAACTACGTCTTTAACAAAAAAAATTGAATCAAGTATGGTTTTCATTGATAATAACAAGGCCAACTTGGTCATATACAGGAGATATACCAAAAAGGTCATTAACATAGTTTATACTGGCCATGGAGTATGCTTTTTACTATTGTATATGGTCTGCAGTGCTTCCACGTGATTGGACTATTGTTGTTCCTGGTTAGATTTAAACTAATGTCTCACATCTTTTGACAGGGAAACCTCAATTTAATTACTCAAGCATTGGCAGCAGTAGGACGTAAACTAGAAGTTATACCTGACCCAACAACTGTACATTTCCACCTGCCAAATGACCTTTCTGTTCGTATACACCGAGAATATGATGACTTCATTGAAGAGCTTGTGAGTAAATTTCCACATGAAAAGGATGGGATTATCAAATTCTACAGTGAATGCTGGAAGGTTTGTCTTCATTAAGGTGTCTGCAGGTTTGCTTTCAATTTTGGACTTCTTGATTTAGACTCAAATCATTTGTTGAATATGGATGCACAGATCTTTAATTCTCTGAATTCATTGGAACTGAAGTCTTTGGAGGAACCCATCTACCTTTTTGGCCAGTTTTTTAAGAAGCCCCTTGAATGCTTGACTCTTGGTAAGTTTTTCTTTGCTTTAACTTCAAATATAGTATTCCTGGGATTTGCACATATCCATTGGTGGGACTAATTCAAGAACAAGTCACCAATTATGGAGTCACTTCTTAGCCCCCAAGGGCTTTGTTCAAGTGACAAAGGTTGTGGGACTTGTGACTTTGGTCACCGGTTTGAGCCCTGCGGCATGCGAACAAAGGCTGTTATTTAAGTGAAGAATGGTATAGGGGAAGGGCCATTTCCCCGAGTTTTGAACACTACAGTTGGTCCTAAGTGTTTTCCCCAAACAGATTCTTCAGTCATCAAAACATTTAAGGAGTCATCTTTCATTCTGATGCGTGCAGTGTGCACGTGCTTGAATATCTTACTGTTGAATCTTGATTTATGCCATCATTATTCATTACAGCCTATTATTTACCCCAGAATGCTGGTAGCATCGCTCGGAAGTATATAAAAGATTCCGGGTTGCTTTCCTTTATAGATGCAGAGGTGAGGCGAATAATCTGTGTTACTTATTATCAGCTCTGCTGATTTCTTCACCTTTTGAAGAATTCAACTCTATTTTCTCTTTTGCAGTGCTTTATTGTGAGTACAGTTAATGCATTACAAACACCAATGATCAATGCAAGCATGGTAATTCTGCGTATTAACCTTTGGCAGTGTTGTGTTTCTTGATATCCAGTTCCACTTCCTCATCAGTTTTATTTCTGCAGGTTCTATGTGACAGACATTTTGGTGGAATCAACTACCCAGTTGGTGGAGTTGGCGAGATTGCCAAATCCTTAGCAAAAGGATTGGATGATCACGGAAGTCAGATACTTTATAGGGCAAATGTCACAAGTATCATTTTAGACAATGGAAAAGCTGTGAGTCTTCTGTCGTAAGACTATTTTAAAACTTTTGTTATGAGTAATTATTCCCATTATGAAATGCAAAAGCTATAGTCTGATGTTCGTGTTGAATTATTGTGGCCGACACTCTTTAGACATTCAAGGACTCATGCTTCACACACTCTTAACTGTGGCCAAATCTTCTTCCCATGTGGTATGTCTTTGGTGTCCCTAAATGCATGTCATTTTAAAATGTAAGGTAACAATAGCATGTTAGAGTGTTGAAACATTTTTAAAAAAATTGGATAGCTAGTATATAGAAAAAGAAGAATAGAATGAGGGCAACAAAGAGGGAAGATCAAATGTTTTTTCTTAAAATGCCGTGCTTTGCTATAGCTGTTGTAATTGATAGACAGTGTGATATTTTACTTATCACAACATTGTGTAGGTCCTATATCCCCTTTATTTGTATTTCAGTTACTCCCCTGAAGTTTATTGTACTGATATCTCTACACTTATACTGTACATACATGACTAATGGTTTCTTGTGTTGCATCTTCGATGGTGTCTTTGCCAGTATGTGTGCAAGGCCATTTTCTCTAACTCTCTTTTTCTTTAGGTGGGAGTAAAGCTTTCTGACGGAAGGAAGTTTTATGCTAAAACTGTAGTATCGAATGCCACCAGATGGGATACTTTTGGTTAGTTTTCGAGGAATCCAGCATAATTTATATGTTTCCTTGAGATTCTTTCGTCTTAGGGCCAGTACTGCGGTTTTCTTGCACATATTTGATTCTCTTCAAATCTCGTCATCTCATGTCAAGTGTCTTACCTTGTAGGAAAGCTTTTAAAAGCTGAGAATCTACCAAAAGAAGAAGAAAATTTCCAGAAAACTTATGTAAAAGCACCTTCTTTTCTTTCTATTCATATGGGGGTTAAAGCAGATGTACTCCCACCAGACACTGATTGCCACCATTTTGTCCTCGAGGTACTATGGCACTTCAATTGATTTGCTATTTATTTTTTCATACTTGATGTTCCCATTCATGATTCCTTGATTTTATAGGATGATTGGACAAATTTGGAGAAACCATATGGAAGTATATTCTTGAGCATTCCAACAGTTCTTGATTCCTCATTGGCCCCAGAAGGACACCATATTCTTCACATTTTTACAACGTCGAGCATTGAAGATTGGGAGGTAAAATCAGTACACTCACTGAATGTTGGTAGTAACCTCTTCTACATCTATGTCCCTTTTTCCTTTTTATGGAAATTAAAGTAGGGCCCTTTATCCTTACTAGGGACTCTCTCGGAAAGACTATGAAGCGAAGAAAGAGCTTGTTGCTGAAAGGATTATAAGCAGACTTGAAAAAACACTCTTCCCAGGGCTTAAGTCATCTATTCTCTTTAAGGAGGTTAAATTCATGATTTTATGAACTCAATAGTTGTTCATAGTGAGCAATATTATCTTTCTTCAGTAGCAAATCCACATGCTCTTATGCTCGCTGAAATAGTTTTGGCCGTGGAGTTTTACCATCTATGTTTACAATTGAATTCTTGTAGGTGGGAACACCAAAGACCCACAGACGATACCTTGCTCGTGATAGTGGTACCTATGGACCAATGCCACGAGGAATACCTAAGGGACTACTGGGAATGCCTTTCAATACCACTGTAAGTTAATCATCCTTTCAGTATGTAGTTGCTTTATTGTTCTGCTGGTAATTAAAAGCAAACAGAATAAACTGTTCCGTAATGTTTCTGAGCTTACAGGCTATAGATGGTCTATATTGTGTTGGCGATAGTTGCTTCCCAGGACAAGGTGTTATAGCTGTAGCCTTTTCAGGAGTAATGTGCGCTCATCGTGTTGCAGCTGACTTAGGTAAACATGATAGTCCAAATAGTTCATTTTCTGAGCTTGAAAGTCCTTTTGTGCAATATCTATTTACACATATCATTAGCTTGACCAAATATTTACAATGTGGCCTTCAAAAGTGAAAATGAATTGAGTTATTACAACGTCGAGCATCAACAGCCCCTTAAATTTGCTACTAAATTTCATTTAGACACTCGAACTATAACATGTTACAATTGAGCACGTGAACACATGGTAAAGCGCCTATTATATAAGATAAGTCAACCACACAAAATATGTCACCTCCTCCTTCAACTAATACACATCAGCTTTAATTGGAACAAGGGAGAGGTTTTACGGCTTATTTAGGGGTTGTCGATGTGTTCCGCCTTAATTTAAAGTCCATTTAAGTAACTGTCTGTTTGGTTTGACATCTTCTCTTTTTTCTGTCACAGGGTTTGAAAAAAAATCAGATGTGCTGGACAGTGCTCTTCTTAGGCTACTTGGTTGGTTAAGGACACTAGCATGATATCTACTTGTTCAGCTAAAAAGAAACATTTGACAAAAAAAAAGTTCATTTTGTATTTTCTTTTATTTACTTTTTTTTTTATATCAATAAACTGGAAAATGAGGTTCCAATTGAGGTTCCTCCAGTATAGAAATCTCAGATTTTAATTTTGCAAATCTGCTAATTGTCTTCTTTTTCTTTTCTGCAACTTTCTGCCAAAGTAAGTCAATCTGTTATGCTCAAGGATTTATCATGAATTTGATCTCCACCTTTGCATTTAGGGATGTTTTTTTTTTTTTTTACATATAATTCATCCCTCTTTATGCTCATTAAACAATAGATATTGACTTTACTTGTATTCTTAGTGGAAATATCATACATATGTATACAAATTTAGGTGTTCAATAATCAAAAGGAAGATATTGAAATTTTAACTGCCATAACCAAGTATAGATTGTTTTGTGCAGTGCTTAAAATTCAATGTTAAGCTGAAAAAGAAACATTGTTTAGCTAAGTTCTCTGGTTCACAAATAGATTCATAAATTTTAACCAAACAGAGGTGAATTCATAGACATGTATATTATACCTGTTTTGCAAACATCAGAAGAATGTTCCCTAGCTTATCAAGAATAGCATCAGAAGGTACAAACAATAAAAACACAGGAATTTATCATTTTTATTCCCAATCCTCACGAACAGTGGTGAGGCCAGGATTTTCACTAATGAGGTCCAAAATATAAAGAAGTAAAAACACACGAAGAAGTTAAAGGGAGATTCAACATCTACTATGTATACATAAAAGAAACTGAACCTTGTTTATACCGTGTAATTTCCGTCCATCTGGTAACAATCAGATCCAATAGTTATGAAACAAAAAGAAAATTCCCAGGTATATGTTGTATGTTACATTGATGCAGAAAATCACTTATGAAAACATAGCTATTCTAGTCCCCTACTGAGGCTGAAGCAATAACAATACACCCTTCAGCACAGTTGCAACTATTATGGTTCATTAATATCAAAAAGCTATCTTCCCAAAGGAGAACTAAATCACCATGTCAGCAAGTTATAGCAATCAAGTCTAAAAATCTCAAGAAGATCCCTAAAAATGAGGTACTCACAAGAAATGGTAAGACAATTAACTAACAAACTCAGGATTATCCTGCAGGAGAAACTTCAATACAAACCATTCAGGCTACAGGTTCAATGGAACACAGCCTAGACGAACATCGGTTTCGTCAACAGAAAGAAATAGGCAAATAAATAGAAGATACAATATTTGCCTTTCCTCTCTGATGCCTGACTAATTTTTACAGCATAACACAATCTGATTTTTTGTTCAAATACTTGTTTAGATGTAATAACAATGCCTGACTAATCTTTACAGCATACTTGAGAAATTCCTAAACGAGAAAGTGGTATGTATGGTTGGTGTATGCCTGGAAACTAGTCCAGAATCATATCATCAACTGCACCATTGACCATGAGTAAGCATTTTTGGCAGAGCAAGAGAAGAGTCCTCCTCCTTTTAAGTGTGAGTGCGATAATTCCTAGGTTCCTAAACTTGTAATGGATGGCGGAGTGTAGATGGCGAGCAGTTACATGGATACAGTGCTTTACCCATAGACGCTTCTCCAGCTCTCGCAAGAATTGTATCAGAGTCTCCCTCGGGATAGACTTCCCGAGTGACCGTACCGAGGAGTTCTATCGTACCCCGTGCAGCTATGGTTGTTGATCCTGCAAAGTAAATGCAATCCAAGTTTCTGTTCATGTACTTAGGTGGATGATAATAAATATGTTTTATCACTAGCATCAAGTTTACCAAGCTTTAAGGCCTATTGAATGCCAATGTTTACAACACACTTTTTCTTCCTTTGTCACCAAAGCCAGTGTCTTGCATCATCGCTACAAATTCACTGTAATCGATGCGTCCATCCTGAAAAAGAAAAATAAGTAAGAACAAATTGATATGAGCTTTCTTCTTACCTAATCCATGAACATTATGGTCCTATCATGTTACTATGTTTAACCATGCACATTATACATCTGCAAGAAATGAGAAATAGAACTCTGAAGATGAGAATAATAGGATTTACATTATCTTGATCAACTTCACGCATAAGCTCTTCGATGGGGATATTGCTTAAACCAAACTTATCACAAGCCTTTTGGAGCTCATCCTGCGTGATATATCCACTACCATCTTCATCAAAATATGAAAAAGCGGCATACATGTGATCTTCCTTCTGAATTTTGTTTAGATGGAGCATAGCAGCTATAAACTCGCCATAATCAATGGTACCACTATTATCAACATCTGCCTGAATTTTCCACACAGAAAGGTTATTTCTTGTAAGGATCATTTTGGACAAATTTATTCTGAAGAATATATGAATGGAAACAAAATCAAGCAGTCGCAGAAGTATTCAACAGTTTAATAACATTGAGGAAAATGATCATGTGCTCTCCAGTACATTGTCAATGAAAATCTCAGCTATGCAAGATTAATATTTTTTAGGTTCAAATTACTTATGTCCTATAATTACATTCTTGCTTGAAAAGCCGCCCATTTATGAGATGTGAACTCATTTTATTACAGTTCTTATTACAAAAGAGTAAGTGCTATAGATTCCTTCACAAGGTAGGGGTAAGGTTGCGTACACACTACCCTTCCCAGACCCCACTTGTGGGACTACACGGGTATGTTGTTGTTGTTGTTGTTGTTATTGTTGTAGTACGTGCTATAGACTCAGAGTTGATAAGTATTATTTTGACAATTCACAAAGGAATGTAAGTCAAGAGATGTATATAGCTGTAGTCCCAGTTCACTTTCAAATCTACGGTTACCTGATCTAGGTCAAATCCAAAATATATTAACTTTGAATCAAAGAAGAAGCAGTCCTACTCCTCCCTCGACCCTTTTGGACAAACCCCCTCTCCAGCATCCAAGTGTATACAACCCAACTATTCCACTCTTTTGGGTGTGAGTTGAATTTAGAAGTAAATGATTTCGACTTCACCTATATACCTTTAGTCAATAATACTTCTAAAGGATACAGGTGACACAATTTAATAATCTACGCGTCCAATAAGAGAAGACTGGTGTGACATACAAAGCCAATCATAGTTTATAATGCTGTTTGAAGCTGTATATAATGCGTGTAAAAATGCTCTTGAACATAACATACAGATACTTACCGCTTGCATTAAACTAACAATTTCTGAATCGTTCAGATTGGCACCCACTCTTTCCAATCCCGTTTTAAGTTCTTCTAGTGTAATGTGTCCACTATTATCTGCGTCTATCATTTTGAACATTTCCTTCAGTCCTGCAATTTCCTCTCCAGACAGACTTTCAGCAATTACCTAAAAAACAAACAGGAACTGCTCAGGCATAACAATTAAAAACCAGTATTACTTGATACTGCAATATGTTTGATATCCTTCTCATGTTCCTGATTTAAAATTAGGGAGAAATGTATATAAGTCTGGAACAGCTGTGTATAAATAGGAAATAACCACATATCTTCCACTTACGAAATAAAATGGAAAAACTATTAGATGATAGCCATGGTTTTTTCTTTGTTGAAAGGATTCTCATACGTTTTCTTATGCAGAAATTCAATGAATGCCATGACTTGGGTAAACTCAGTGACCATAGATCTGAAAAGTTAGAATAACTTACTCGGATTGCTATCTTCTTTAATTTATTCATTGCAGAAAACTGATTGAGGCGACTTAGAACAGCACAATCAAGAGGCTTATCTGGAGCAACCCCACCAACACGGACCCATGGATGACCTGAAATAGACAATAAACATACTTGTCATTCAAGTAAAAAATATTTTACTGTACTTTCTTAAGCAAATATACAGACAGACATGATAGTGCCCTTCATACCAAATATAAAGTCAAGAACTTCAGGTTTAACCAATTTACAACTGCTTCTTCCATTACCTCTCCCGTACACATTCTCTCTGTTAATCTATCTCTAAAAGAAGCTCAAATAGAAGCCAGAAATCATTCACTTTGTATACCCTTTTTAACATATGTACCCAAAAAAGTTAAGAAGATATTATTCTAAGGAATATAAGTCCTCTGATTACATATGTCTCAAATCTCAACCAGTCAATAATTTGGCTAAACTCCAAATTTATAAACACTACGCTGCACAAGACCTTGGTTTGAGATACCACTGGTTTAACTTTTTTGAAAAAAAAAATCCTTTAAATCATCTGATTTCAAGAGTTAAAAGATAAAAATTGACGTTTACATATCCTTTCTTACACGTAGCATGCACATGAAATGATGTATAGTCGAAAATGAAAGAACTTAAATACGTCTGGTTCGTTAATATAGCATCAGGAAAAGCAAGTTATGCCACTGACTGCAACCAATTCCAAGATTTAAACCTTTTGAGCATCTCCAGTTACTGTCATTAAAAGTAAGTGTTGTTCCATCTTACTTCAAATGACATGGGCGATACTAGTAAAACAGGACTTTTACGACAACAGGAATAAGGAAATTTTTTGAACAGAAGTACCAAAAGAACTTTAAGTAAGTTCTATAATAAGAATGACTTTAGATGCATATCAAGACAGTTGAAAATCTCTTTAAGAATTAAGTGATTCATCGTACAAGGAGAAAGGACGAGCAGTATCATCAAATACTGAAAACATACACAACATTGAGAAGAGCATAAAAGATCAGACTGGTGAATACTGCATCTTACAAAGAACTTCATGAGCTGTCAACCGCTTTTTGGGATCTCTCACCAGCATTTTTCTAACTAAATCTTTTGCACTTTCTGATATAGCAGGCCAGGGTTCTGATGCAAAGTCAAGTTCCCCTGTTAAAACTTGTTCAAATATTCCTTGCTCCGTCTCTGATTCAAAAACATCAAAATTCATAGGCAGAATAGTCTTCATCTTTGCTTCAAGTTCTATAGGATCAAATCACAATGGAAGAAAGTAAAAAAGAACTTTACCATCCCAAAATGGGGGAACACCGCTAAGCAGTATATAAATAATGACTCCAGCACTCCAAATATCACATTCTAAACCATAATGCTTCCGCAACACTTCTGGGGCCACATAGTAAGGGCTTCCAACAACATCATTGAAGATTTCACCTGGGTGTACCAGATTTGTATTCTTGATAAGGTGAAAGAAATAGAAGCAAAGCATCCATGGAAAAAGATGAATTGGAAATAATAATTATAGCCTATTGTTATGAATCACCAGTGAGGTCCAGATAAATGACAGACTAGGGGTTGGTGCTAATTCCAGTATTAAGGAAATTGTGTTTTCAAGAGAATACCTGGCTTGAAGAACACTGATAATCCGAAGTCAATCGCCTTCAGAGTTGATTCCTCTTCCTGATCAGCAAATAGAAAGTTCTCGGGTTTCAGGTCCCTATGCATAACACCCAAGGAATGACATGCTTCTACAACACCTACTATTACTCTTGCAAGTTCAGCTGCCTTCTTCTCTGAATAATGCCCTCTTTGTAAAATCCTATCGAAAAGCTCCCCACCTGCGCAAAGCTCCATTACAACATGAACTGCAACAGCATCCTCATACGCCCCAACAATCTGTACCACACTTGGTTGTCCTGCCAAATGATGCATTATCTGAATCTCCCTCCTCACATCCTCTACATCCTCCTCAGTTGTCAACCTCCTTTTCGCAATGGACTTACACGCATACTGCTTCCCACATGACTTTCCTAAACATAAAAACGTCGTCCCAAACTGCCCTTGTCCTAACTTCCTCCCTAAACTATAAATTTCCTTCAAATTACCCGTTTTTCGTCCTAAAACAGATTCAATCTGAACCCCAATACTCGACGTTCTCCTAACATGAGTAGGCTTGTTCTGTTTCACCCCTTCCACAGGGGGCTTATCAGTAACAGTAACATCATTAGCAATCACTACATCATTATTCTCTTTAACACCCATTTGAGTATCAGCATTTATCATAAGATGTGGAGGTGGATTACCTTGAATACCAGATCTATCCACTGCGCCTTTCGATGAATCAACAGAATTCTCTGAATTAGGTTCCCCTTCATTTGGGAGTGGTAAATTTTCCGACTGATTAGGTTTCCACACAGCTGCAGTAACAGATTGTAAGAACCCATTGTTAGCCAATTTAGGTCCAACACAATTATTCCCCATTAGCTCAACTCAAACTCAAAATCAAAATATCAACCTTTTTCGATTTCCAATACCATTATACTATAAATTCAATAGAACCCTAAATTTTTAACCCCAAATTGCTAAATACTCCACTAATCACTCGATTGAACCAAAAAAAACATATCAAAATCTGAAATTTCAGCGTAAATTCAAGAATCGAACAAAATATGTTAGATATTAAAAAAAAAAATTGGGAGAAGTTGTTGGGGAAATAGAAAAATATGGATGGATCGGTTAGGGAAATCGAAATGATATTTTGATCAATCCGTTAATTCTGTTGATGATTTGAGAAGTTTTCTTTCATGCATGCATGTTATATTATGCTTACGTAAATACTTTGTATGTGAACGAGGGCGGAGCTACAATATTAGATATCATACGCCGAGCCAAATGGGATCATCTAAATTTCTTCCATAGACCTTTTATTAGGTATTGTGGGACGAGCCAAGTGGGATCATAAGAATTTCTTCGATAGACCTTTTATTTGTATTAAGAAAGCCATTAAATATACATGAATCTTGTATTGCGAATCTAACAACTAAAATGAGCTATAAGTTTATGAGTTCTAAGCCATAATTATTTTTGTATATTGATATTAAATAATTTTTTAATACAAATACAAATTTTACCTCAAAGTTAATGAGCTTTGTCGATGGCAAGTTTAAAACCGTAAACTTCAAATTTTTGCTTTGCCTTATATATATGTATGTGAATGCTAGAATTATATTTATAGTTAAAATACAAGTTTATATTAGGCTAAAAGTAGAATAAATAGAAAAAGTTGTCAAAAGTATAGGGGTATTTTTGACTTTTTCCATATAAAAACTATGCACATCGAAATATTAAAAAACAGAGTCTTATCATTCAGTACTCAGACGTAGGGACAACATCTTAATCATTCAAATTGAGATAGATTGAAACGTCTTAATCTTAATGAAAACAAACGGTATATTGAGTCTCCCCAGCATACAAGATCAATGAATAAAATGTCAATAACTACCTTAATAATCCCTCTTGTCAAGTAAACAAAATTTTAGTTTCATTCTTGCAGCTTCATCTGTTTGTTCAGAAGATTGGTAAAAGTCCAGCGCCTCGGGACTAACTGGTGAAGGTTTCATCACTGGCCTTTCATTAAAAAGAAAATCTGAAAGCGCCTGCATTTGAATCGGTGACTGACTCCCAGAAGGAAGGTTTGTTCTGCTGCGCCTTTTTCTCCTCGGCTTTCAGAATCAACACATCAATAGTACCAGGAAGATGTGCTTCAATGGCATTCTTAAATTTGTCGTGCAAATTGACTCTGTCGCTTGTTCCAGACACAAGAGTGCAAGCATTTGGCCTATTTAGAAACTCCAAAACATTCACTAAATTCCTCCTGCAAGGCGAAATGACAGTTGAAAAATACAACAAAAAATAGATATTGAACCGAGCAAGGGAATTCTGAAACAGTTATCCTCTCCAAACTCACTGGAGATCCTAAATGGACACACCGGGAAGGAGATCCTAAACAGACACACCAGGGGATGAAGAGAGTTGTCTCAGAAAATATCGGTGGTGATCCTAAACAGACACAAGTGCAGGGCTCAGAGTGTTGTCTAGGAAAGTTTTCTTTTTTAGATGAAGCAGTTGCAATAAAAAAAAGGCATCAAGAAGATGCAAATGAAAGTAATAGCTACAAAAGAGATCACGTTACATGTCTAGGTAAGATATCGTCGTATCCATAGCACAAGAAAAACTGCATAATTAAGGCTGCAAAACGATGATACAACTTTCTCTCCCAGATAGGCGTCAACATCAGAACTCTTTCGCTATGAAGTAGCAAAATTCAGTTAAGCATGATTATGCATATCTGGTGTTTGAGAAGAAATCTTCAAGTAATAAGGTTATCGTGGTTTGACTAAATTAATCCTGACTAGGATATGTAAGGATTAGAAGAAAGGGGAGAAAGAATAGAACACTAAAGATGTATCGTTTCTTAAAAAGAAGCCCACAACAAACATTCAATCCCATACTACGAAAATGAGTAAGTAGTTCATTAACTCACTAAAGTTTATTTGTTTAGGTCTTTCATCAGTAAAAACATGTCAAGCTTTAAGGTGGTCTATCCAAAACTATCATATGAGAGGAAAGGCTTACAGTGATAAAAGACCTAAACAAGCAAACTTTTGTGAGTTGATGAGCTCGTTTTTCTAGTTAATGAGCTTAACCTGAGAGTATATGTGATGTTGAATTACAGCTACTAAACCAATAGTGAACTTTTGCATTTACCTATGGTGTCCACCTCCTTATAAAACAGAACCATTACATGCTATTAAGGAAACTAGTACATATAATTTGTCAGCAAGCATGAAAACAATATCAAATTTTATCAAGTGACAGAAATATAGGAGACAAAAGTAGCATACCTGCTAACAAAGTTCTGGGTAATGGCAATTGAATCCTCTAAATTGATGACCAAATGCCACCATCCATTAGGTACAAAGATAACTTCACCCGCCTTGCAGACACATTCAATAGGTCTCTTTTTCCAATTCTTGGTTGCGCTGTAAAAGTTCATGAACCATTCTATAATAGAAACAGGACTTGCTACTTCTGCACCATCAGGGCTTGGATGAACCCCTGGTGGCACCACATCAGGGGGAAATAATATCCATTTCTTGGATCCTTTGATTATTGCATTCCAAGCGGAGGTAGAATTTGGATCAATGTGGAATGACGAGCCAGACCCTGCAGGTCCAATTATAATCCACCTATAATCTGGCCTCTCATTACCCAAAACACTAAACAAATCCTCATTGAAGTACATCGGGACATCATAATCCTTTCCTAGTTGAGGGATTTTCTCCGCAAACTTTGGGTCAAACAAATACAAGGGCCTTTCTTCCCTCACCTGATCAGAGTACTTAAAGTAGTCTTCAAGCTTCATTTCCACCGGCCCAACTGAAAATTTCACATCCCCACATTTCTCAACTAGATAATCCCTATTCCATTTCTCCAATCCAGGCCAATTCTCCAAACACCCTTCTAACAAAACCGGCTTATTCGGTTCCTCAAAATCCATCACAAACTCATCAAGAGAAATCCCTGTCCTCCTCACTATATTATCCCTCTCTAGCCATTCAGGTTTCATTTCAAGATTAGCACATAACCAACTCTGAAACAAGTAATCAGAATAAAAGTCTCTAACTTTCAAACCAAAACTCAAAACTGGAAATGAAGGCCTATATGCACTAACAAAAGTAGACCTCCAACACCCCTTAAACAAGAACCCACCTTTACAAGTCTCCAATACAAGATTCCTCCAAAGGGGTTCATGATTACAGAAAATATAGAAACCTTTGCTTACAGTTGACAAAATACCCAAATGGGTACCTTCCAAAAGACCTAAAATATCAAGAATAAGCTCATCAGTTAAAGTCTGAAGATTACCTAGACCAGTATTTCTTGAATTATGAGATGACGGGTTGAAATAAAGATTCCCAAGTGGCTGAACTCCATAGGAATCTGATTGTGCTGAAGATTTCAAGCTGAAACCTTCGTCTTCTTCTTCTTCTGGTGCTATTTGGTATGGTTCCGCTACCGTTTCTTCTTTTGCAGAAACAGAAATTCTCTTTGATTTCTTAATCTTACCATTTTTTCTCTTTCGTTTTTGCTGCTTGAATAACAAGCTCTTGGAACCCTGCATTGTTGAAGTTGAGAAGTATAGTTTGAGCCGCCAAGGCCTTGAGGTTTTTCACTGAGAGTAGTATTTGCAGTTCTGCAAAAACAAAGGGGGCTTTGCCCCTGGTTTAGAACGTACAACGCTTCAATGCAAGCCAAACCTGATATTTTTATAGTGTGTGTTTTTTTGAGAAAATGATCAAAATGGTCCTTAATGTATGGACTTGATGGAAATGGTCTTTTATGTATCATAAATTGTGATCAATTTAGTCTTTAATCCTAAAATTAATATATTTTTTTTTTTTTGCCATCAAAATATACGGAATATGTAAAAGATGCGCTCGTTCAAGACTTTCCTTCCCCTGTTTCCAAAAATTCCAAAAGGGCACATCAATATTTTTTAACCAAAAGGGCAAAATCGCTCCTAACAGAGCGATTTTCTTCTGACAAAATTGACGCCGTTACTCCTTTAAAAAACATAAAAATCGCCGCCATTAAATTTTTTTAACTAAAATCGCTACACGTGGAGCGATTTCCCATTATTTTTTTAAGCAGTCCTCGCCTCGGGAATTTTTAATTAAAAAAAATTTAAACTTTTTAAGAAAATGGTTGTTATAGTAGTTATTTCTATTTTTTAAACGTTGTTGGGGCAGTGTTGTTAAAAAAAAAATCACAACAACGATTTTAAAGAAAAAAGAAAAAAAAATTGGACCTGCAGCGATTTTTATGTTTTTTAAAGGAATAACGGCATCAATTTTGTCAGAAGAAAATCACAATTGATGTGCCCTTTTGGAATTTTTGAAAACAGGGGAAGGAAAGTCTTGAACGAGCGCATCTTTTACATATTCCGTATATTTTGATGGCAAAAAAAAAGAAATATATTAATTTTAGGATTAAGGACCAAATTGATCACAATTTATGATACATAAAGGACCATTTCCATCAAGTCCATACATTAAGGACCAAATGGAATCAAAGTCCATACATTAAGGACCATTTTGATCATTTTCTCGTGTTTTTTTCCTTTTCTTATGTTTATTTATAGGCATAGTATATAAAAAAGAGAAAAAGGATAAGTACATCCGTAAATGATATGCCACCGTCATATTTTGGGACATTGGTACCTTTGTCGTCCAAAAACTAGAACATATATACTTCACTCTAACAAAATACTAAATAGGGACACGTGGCGCAATCTTATTTGTCGATTTGATATTTAATAAATGTCGGGTCTATGGATAAGATTATGACACGTGTATATCAGTTAGTATAAATGGTATATATGCTCTAGTTTTTGGACGGCGGAGGCACCAATATTCCAAAAGTATGACGGAGGATATCTGCATACCATTTACGATAGTTTGGGGTATATTTGTCCCTAAGCCCTATAAAAAAAAGACCCTCAAACTTAACTTCAACTCGCGATCAACTACTTCAACTTTGAGAATACACTTCTAGCATCTTAATTTGATCTATTGACAACTAAAAACAACAATATAATCAGTAAAATTCCACAAGTGAGGTATGAGGAAAGTAGAATGTAGGCAAATTTTACCAGAGATTGTTTTTCTCAAAAGACTCTCAACTCAAGTGCAACAAATCCCAATAGAAACTCTCAATCTCAATACTACCGTGACACATAAATTTTGGAGGTGTGACACAATAGATGCAAGTGACAGTTAAGACCAAGTTTGAGTGATTGTTTATCGTATTTGAATGTTTACGTGCTTATTAACGCCAAAGTTGGAGTGAATAGCTCTAGCAGGAGCAATTCATTAACACGTCGTAGTAGACGAATAAGAAAGAAGTTGTTAGACAACGAATACAAAAGTGCAATAAGCACCAACATCTGATTGACAAAAAAAAAAGTAACAAGAGAAAAAATTCATCCACAAATTGTAATATACAGGAAAAAAAGAAGAAGAAAACCTTGAGTAGAAACCAAACAAGCCATATTGATCACAATTATTCACAAGTTCCAAACTGGCAGTGGAACATCTATATTTTCGATGACACTGGTTCAGCCAAATGTTACAATTCCATGAATCAAGCGGAAGAACACAGTGCAGAGTGAACGCCACAATTTGCAGCAGCAAGGAATACAAGGGGAGAAAGAAAGTAAAATGAAAAAGCAATCAATCTGACTACAATCCATTTTGTACTGACGTTTATGATACAGTCTTCAGTGATCGATGTGGACTACTAGGAGCTGGTTTTACACCTGCGTGCTCATCAGACATCTCCACTCCCCCACGTGAGGTCCCTTGTCTAAAAGCATTAGCAAACCTGGATTGTTGGTCGACGATCCAAATGGGTACCTAACAAGTATCAAGATTTAATTGAATGTTAAAAATTGCTCAAACAAACAACTAAACTCAAGCAGACAGAAAGGGAAATAGGTTGTTGCTTTCTTTTCTAAGTAAGAGAATCGTAGGAAGTTGAAGGAGTATAGAAACAATTTATTGAAAAGAAACAGGATTGCAATGATCAACTCACTTGCATCTGCGTGCTTTTCTTCTCCATAAAACAAAGCATGTGACCCACTGAATAAAAAGGAAAATAAGATAAATCAGCTTACGTATAAATCAGAAGACAACACAGAAACAGAAGGGAAAAATAAGAAAGGTGGATTGACAGAATAAGATGAGAGTGAGAAATTTTGATGTCAGAATAAAACAATTGATTTGCTATTTATTACCCCATATATGATTCTAAGCTAGGTCCACATTGATTCTAGAGATTGTAGGTCATTTGGGACAACTTAACAACATGATTTTAGGTCTACCTTGTTCACTTTTAGTGTCATCAATGTAATAGAAGAAAAATCAAATGGTAATTATGATATATTGACCCTAGAACCCCTTCTCCTCACAGGAAATAAACAATTAGTTCTAGCCCATTTGTTTAGAGTCCAAGTGGCCCACTCAAAGTAACTAAAGTAGAGAGCTTTGTGTCAACTATCCATGTCCATAAGGACAAACATGGCTATACAGGAAGATGCCTGTGAAAATGCATCAAGATCCAAGTAATGTCATAATGACCTTGCAAAATAATCTGTCTACTTGCCATTTGAAATGTGATTCTGCTAAAACTTTGGAATTACATGGGTTAGGAACAGCTCTTCCCATTTGAGAATGGACTTCTTGATTAAACATAAGCCCAAGACACTAATTCTTATGATATTATCTGGTGACTTGATTGAAGATTAAGTGTACTTGGATTAAATGAAACATCTTAAACATAATTTTCTCCAAACACCAGCTCTGAGCCACACCAAACCTTACTCATAGTTGATCCAATAAGAAAAAGACAATGACCACAAAAGCTAACTCAAGGTCCAGTAGAGGTTTCAGAAAGAGACACAACCCAATTCATTCTCAGTTTTTCCTTTTTAGGTGACCGAAGGTTTCTCTCACTCCATGCTCAGCAGAAAATGTTTTATTCATCATCCTAAATTCTAAATGGTTTATCCTATTACACAAAGCAGCTTACTACAAAGATTGCCCCCAAAGTCTCACCAAGAAGAAAGCTAAGAAATGGGAAGACAGATTCTCACAGCAATATATTCAGAGTGCAGCAAATAAATCACCATCTTGCATGAAATAAATCACTCGAAAGAACTCAAACCTTTTTGTTTTTAGATAATTGCAACAAGAACTCAAGCACATAAATTTAGTAGCACAATGATAAAAGAGTGTTCTATGTATCAACCTTTCTAATACATTATATAATTACATAACTTTGGCATTAATAGATTACCCAAAGAAATCTTAAACATCACATGCAGAAACACTTACAGTAGGGCATTTTGGTACATTATACACATTTTTAGTTTAACACAACAAGATTCAAAAGTCTTTTTTATTTCTTTAACTTAATGTCAAGTCAAACTAAGATTAAAAAAAATTGAAATGGAGGGAGTATATGTTTACTGTCACAAAATTGCTTCTAAATGTCCATTTAATGAGCCAATAACCCAAATTTTGTGCTTTCACGTTGGACAAAGACCATAAGTATCATCATAACTGAGAAAATCAAGCTACTGCAAACCATAAAGTTAACACAGATTAATAACATACCTTGAATACAGACATGCATGAAAAACTCCCAATTACAGATGTCTTCTTCGCAGGTTTTCTCACGGCTGGAGACATCTCTTTGCAAAACTGTTGAGCAATCTCCTTGAGCAATATCACCTGTGCTTTATCAGTTCGCATAGCAATCATAGCCTGTCTCATTGATTCCCGGTCAGCCTCAAGTGCCTGGAGCCTAAAGTACAACTTTGTGACCTCTGGATCTCCAAAATCTGTGTTATTTAATGAATCCCTCGGGGTATAGTCGTCAACCATTCCAGCTGAAGCCTTGAGTTCTGACACACCATTATATCCAGCCCCCTGATGTACAGAATCAATTGTGTAAACTCTGTCACTCATGTCATCTCCAATTTCTGATGAATTATCCACCTTCCTCAAGTTTGAACGCTCTTCTGTTTGTGAATATTCTGCTTTTCTAATACTTCCACCAAATCTTGGAGAATCTGAGATGAAATCTGAGTTAATTTCTTTATTTGTAATGAAGGGAGATCCTACACTATCAGTTGAAAATTTTCTAAGATGTCTATTCCTCCTTGGGGAATGACCAACTATCACTTTTTCAAGTATGTTGTTCTTGAAAAGATCCCCATCTGTGCTTCTTGGTGTCCTCTCCAATTGATTGATCCTATGCTCCAAATCGCGCAATTGGTCACATGAACGTGGGGTCTCTTCAAATGCATATTTCTCAACATCAACAGTGTCATTATCAAATTCTGTGTATACTTGATTCTCATTAATAGTGCATTTCAATGGAGGGTAATCGAAGGGAGGAACTTCGAATTGCCCATTGATAGTCTCGGAGATACTATTGTTCCGACTAAAACGGCCCTTTTCTGTCTCACAATCACCCTCAGCCTCAGATTCTGTTAGCCCATAACTCATCATTCTATGCTTATACATTTGCACCTCACAAGTCAATGATTGAATTGTTTGCTCCCTCTTGTATAATATATCCTCCAACGCCATAATCTCCTGCTGATCATGTGCCGTTTTCTCCTCAGTGTACCTCTTGAATTGTTTAAATTCCATCTGAACCTCTGCCTTTTCTCCTTGCAACCTCAAAATCATGGACATGGCCTCATTCGCCGCCGAGGAAGACGCATTTCGTTCTTCCTCCAACTCAGCACCTAAATCCTGAATTGTGTGTTGTTGCTTACTTACCATTTCCCTAAGTGCTGTACATTCATTTTCAATTTCAATACGAGCATTTAGAGGTAAGACAAAGCCTGGGATCATAAACTTATTCTCATTATATTCATCAAATTTTCGCTTCACAGATCGGAGCCAAGTCCCTGAATAGGACCTGTTCATTGCAGAACAACTGCTGCACCCGCAGTAACAACAGTTGACCTGGCTGGTCGTCGGGGGTGAATTTTGAGAATCCATATTCTATTGCACATCCAATCAATCGTCCAGCCTCAATTCAGAAATTGATCCCTCAAATAGAATCATAAAAGAAAAGCAGGAAAAAATAACAGAAATATCACAAATTAAAAGACGATTAATCCTGTACAACAAGCTCTCAATCCCTCCATCTTCGATAAAATGTTAATGTATATATGTATACCCCTCGACTTCACATAGGATGAATTCCTCCTTCCCTCAGTTGCAACACAGAATACACATTCCTGCAAAAACACCCACATTTTTTTCAATTCCAATCCTAGGCACAATACCCTAGAGTTAGGTTCACATTGCTGTACTCCATAAAAAAGAAAAAGAAATAGCTGGACATCAACCATAATTAATACATGGATTGCTATGTGCAATACCAAGACCAAGATTAGCTTTATCCTGCCAATGTTGATGCCCATGTCTATTTCCACATTTTATTCAATACAAAAATAATTCTACATCACATAAATTAAGCAGAGCTTTCTACCCAAAACAAAATGGTTGTATCACTACTTTGTTTGGATGGATGTTATGTATTGTTTCATAAAGTAATGTATCGTATCGTACCGTACTGTATTATTTTAAGGAGTATAATGTTTGAATAGATCATATCTTTTTCCATCATTACATAATGTCACACATCAACAATCTGAACCATAAAACCTACATTATACAATGATCACACCAAATCAATCCTTACGCAAAATGAAAACTCTCGTCATTACTTAACGAATGAATTTAACCCGTATCAATCAAAACAAACATTGCATTTACACTAACAATACAATTCAATACAACATGATCAATATTCCTTGTATGAAAACCACAAAAAATCCACCAAATGCAAATCGATGCACATAAATACGAACAAATATACATTTACACATATAAATTGATCGAAAAAAAAAAATTAAAAAAAACGATCATGAAATTAGGGTACCTGAAAATCATACGGTATAAGCTGTAGCTGAGAAACGGAGGTAAAATTCTCCCGGAAAAAATGGAAATTATCGTTACAGCTTCCCGGAGAATTGAAGATATCGAGGAAAGCGAGGGAAAATGAATGAAAAAAAATAGAGAGATAGAGAGAGAAAAAGAGGGATAGAGGGAAAAAGGAAAAAAATCAAACGTGGGAGAGAGAAAAGAAGGGAATTGAAAACCCTTTTTTGTGTATTTTTTTGTTTGTGTTTCCCCAATTTGTAAATTTGTTAAACTGTTTTCTGATTATTTTTTCCTTTTCTTTTTTCTCTAGTTCTTTTAACAGATGAAAATGTGAGATGATTTAGAGAGGAAAAGAAAAGGGGTGAGTTTTGGAATTTCACCATTGTTGCTAAGCTAGAGAAGGGGAATTTTGGTTGAGAGGTTTTTACGGAGAGTAATAACTGAAACCGCGTACTAATGTTTGAATAATATTTTATCAATTATTAGATATTTGATTATCTAACAAAATTAGAACGATACGAAGAGAAGTAATATATACGTGTTGATATAATCTAAGATATTAGGCAATTAGTAATTACTAGTATATGTTCTTAAATACTCCATCTACTCAAATTTTAAGAAATGATAAATTTGTTATCCATAGAAGTGATATATACGTGTTGATATAATCTAAGAAATTGATCATTAATAATTATTAGTATATGTTCTTAAATACTCATCTACTCAAATCTTAAAGAACAGCACTTTTCTTATCTATGATTTTCTTTTCCCTTGTCAATTCTATTGAAAGGCAATATATGTCACACACTAAATATTCTTTTCTTTATTTATGTGTTTTTTATTTTCTTTTATTTATGTGTATATGTTTTTTAAAAAAAGAAAATAAGTGTGTGCTTTTATTTATTATCTTTTCGGTATGCAAAAAAGAAAATTATTCTAAAGATATTTATATATAATTTAGGTAAATATTATATTAAAGAGATGAATTTAGAAGGGTATGATGATGGAAATGAGGGGCTACAGAGTTAGTGTGAGGCTGAGTGGCATTGTGAAATGAAGAACATACTATTAAAGTGAAATGTCGTTTATAAAATTTGTTTTCTCGATCTAGATCCAAATAATTGATTGAGATAAGGATAAAAATATTATTGAATACATGTTTTCCGTAATAGTAGATTTAAGTTAGGAGGGTACGGTGATGACTTATTAGGATGACGGGGTTGGGGTGAAACTGAGTTGCGTTGAGGAATGAAGAACACGTGATCAAAGTAATAAATATATCATTTATAAAATTTGTTTTCCCGATATATTTTTACTAAGTAAATTGTGTTATCAAAATTATACTTTAATGTGATTATATCCAAGTGAGGATTGGGATAAGGATGAAGATAGTCTTGATTACATGTTTTCCATTAAAAACAAGTGATTTTTTTTTTCCATATGAAGCAAAAGAAATCCTCAAAAGGTATTTAACTATTTCTTTAACTAAAAAAAGGAGTAATTTCATATTCTTGAAGATCTTGGTTGACAGAATCCTTACCTAGTGAGGGCCATGTTTTCTCTAATTATTTTTTTTCATTTAATTTTAATGTTGAACTAATAATTAATTAAATACTTTGGTTAAATTAAATGAAGAATATCTTATAATTATTTTGGCTGAATCTTTGATGGTGTCTACCTGATTATATTGAAAATATAAAAAGAAAACTTTACACAATTTCATCAAATTTATTTATCAATATGGCTGAAATAATATACATACCGCATTATTGTGTATAGATATGCATATTAGTATCATAATACGTCATAGTTTTCTATCTCGTTTTTTAATGAATACATCTAAACATATTCATAATCTAAAGATGCATTTTTCACTACATTATATGACAGATCGAATAGTATATGCATATTTATTATTTAATATAAATATATACAATTTATATATTTGACACATATTTTATAAAATAGTTATTCAAACTTCAAAGTATTTAAAGCTGTAATTATCCCAACATAGAGAAATTTAAAAGTTGAATCACGCTATACAATTGTCGAAAGATAGATGCCCTATCTTATTTTATTTCATTAAGAAAGTATTACAAATTATTGTTCAAAAAATTTATGAAAGAGAACTAATTTGTGATAATATAATGTGTTATTATACAGAAAAGGCAAATTTTGGATTCTCTTATGATTGCCATGGAATTATTTTTTTCCCAAGATGAAATAACACAAATGAATGAACAAAAGAAAATCAAGCCTTAAATATAGTTAAAATACAAATTGTTGGTTAATTATACATTAAGCTAAGATGTTAACCTCTTCATTTAAATTAAAGACAAAGACATTTCATCACTAAAAAGAGCTTTTTATTTTATTTTTAGTAAATACGATATTCAACTTATATTTTTTTTGTAGTTTTATTTAAAAAGTTGATTGAATCTTGAATGTATTTAGTTGGTATAACTTTGAACTTATGACAAAACAAAACAGAGAAAATGATCTTTAATATATGAGTCATTAGTGTTGCTTTATTTTGATAGTTAATAGAGTATACTATTTTGATTGAAATGACTTTTGATGTAGTATAATAAAAAGTGTTTTGTCCTAAAACCTAGCAGATTTACTCAAAAAAATTGTTAAGTTTAATGGTGGAACCCACGGGACAAATAAAATACACCATTATTGAGTTTCATCAAATGTAACTTCATTTTTTCCACTCTCTAACAAAAATCACTATTTCTCTTTCCATTCTCCAATAACCAATGTGTAATTTCCCCTAAATCCACCACGAAACCCGATCAGTGCGAAATCGCGACATAACAACTTCAAATCGATATATTCACTAAAAAATACTTTATTTATGTATAGAATCTACATATGAAGAATATATTTTGATTCATCTTTTTATTAAAGCCTTTAAGTATCAGATTCATCATTTACTATATGGATTGTGAAATATAAATTGAGCTTTTCATCCACAATAGCCAAATATATTACATTTACTAACTCGGGCTAAAAGAGATAAGAATATCAAAATATCCCAAAAATCTTAGAACAATTAAATAAATCTACAATATTAGAGCCAAAATAGAGATATTATTGGCTAGCAAAACTAAACGTAGCTTGTCACAAATTTTTTTTTGTTCGTATTTGATATAAATAATACAAATAATAGGCTTAATATATAGAGGAAATTATGCGGTTAAGTAAGCATGTACTAGTTAATTGCTAACATAGCTACACTTTGCATTAATTACAATTCGGAACTTACTTCTAGCTATAATTACATGCATTCTTCTCTCTCGCCTTTTTCCTATCTTCTTTTCTTTCTTGCCTCTCTCCCCCCTCTCTCTCGTCTCTCTCCGGAATCTCGCTCGCCTCTCTCCTCTTTTTCAATCATCTCTCCCTCACCTCTCTCATTTCCCTTCATGGTCTCTCTTGATTATCTTCTGCCAGTCTCTCTCACTTTATACAAATACATAATTTGTGTTTGTAAAAGCGAGAGAGAGACTGGATATACAAATACAAATACATATCTCTTCACCCTATACACTTATAATTATACAAATATAAATCTCTCATGTTCAGTTCTCTTTTTTCTTTCTCTCTCACTCTTTGTACAAACACAAATTATACAAATACAATCATTGATACATATACATACTAGTTACATATATACAATTATCTAATTGATATACAAGTATAATTCACCCATCTCCACTCTCTGCCCTCGCTCACCTCTCTCCTTGTTCTAACATGTAGCTACGAATCGTAATTAGCAAATTATATGAAGCCTAAATAAGTTATTTTGACTGACTATATGCAAAAATTCTTCTAATATATATTATACCATGAAAAGTTCTCAAAACAACGAAGAGAATATAAATTGTAGTCAAGTGAATGAAATATATTTAATTGATGTGACGATTTGAAATTACCACGTCCACAATACTTCCCCGGTGAAGCCATGAATGAGAACAATGGATTTGGTCGGGCCGCATTTAGTGATGGATAGGGATGGTAATGGGGGCAGGGCGGGGTGGATTTAAGGTTATGGACGGGGCGGGTTGAAGTGGCTTTTTAAAACTAATGTGGGGCGGGGCGGGGCGGGTTGCGGGTATATGTGATTTTATTATGTGAGTCCAAACTTAATTTTAACTTTTTATATGTTATAAGAGTGATAGAAC
>JAJOOO010001413.1:0-11685 GCA_029582685.1 Solanum piurae | reverse complement strand
GAACTTTAAATACTCCTTTTTTTTCAAGTACTTATAAAATTTATAGTCAAAATTAGCTTAATTACCTTTTCATTCTGGTCTTTTAGGAGACTAAAATAGGATGACAAAGCATTTCATGCTTATGTAATGGAATGTTTTAGATAAACACCTCACACTAGCTAAAAAAAATTCATTTTTATATGTCGCAACAGAAAAGTTGTTTATTCCATTAGTTATCATTTATCAACATGCAAAATTTGAGCTTGTAGCATCAGATTGTTTTTTTTAACTTCAATTACACATGTCAATATTTTTATTCGATATTTTTTGGCATAATACATAAATGTGCCTTTTAACTTGACCTTATTTCACATTTATGCCCTCCAATTTTGAGTCTGCACATGTAGACACTTGAACTTATATAAAGGTAAATAAGTAAATATTACATGAGTCCTACTATAATGTCCCATTTCTTATGAATTTGCTTTTAATTGTGAATTGACCATTTTGCCCTTCCCCTTAGCGTTTCTATGCTTAGTTTAATTTGTTTTTTGGAAATGGTTGGTGTGGTCTCTGATGCGATTGAGTGTATTTTTGGTGATTTGATCCCTCTTGAGTTGAGAATTCATGATAGGGTTGAATTAGGTCAACATTTTGTCCGAGCGTCGAATGGGGATTCTGTCAATTCCATCACGAGGTTGCGTTTGCGAAGGCTTGTTCGCGTTTGGGAAACTAATTGTTTTTTATAAAAATATTTAAGACTTGAGTTGAGCACCACGAGGTCTCAAGTCCAGCACAGAGAAAAACTCTATGACTTCTTCTCATCTGCTTTAGCCTTGGTGGACAAAGTTACCTTATACTTGTTGCTGGTGGGAGGTGACATGTATCTCGTGAAACTAATCGAGGTGTGCCCAAGTTGGCTCGACCACCACAATTATCAAAACATAAATAAATTTAAGAGTTTATACAATTTTCTTTATATTGTATCCTATTCATTCATTCAAACAAACGAGTCTTCTAAATATTTTATAGTAATACTGAACTGACTCATACATCTTCTAATTAAAATAAAAATGTTCTACTCTTGAAGCTCATGGTACCACCTTTCATAGCACGGTATTATCTTTTTGTTACGTAGGTTTATTTTTTTTTCTTTCGAAAAAGCTTTTAGCTGAGATCACAATTTCTCTTTTAATAATAACCTTTCTTATAGTTTTGCGCAAAAAATAATCGATGGATATTATGTTGATTTTATTTTAAAGTCCATTGATTTTTTATTCGAAAAATATTTATTAAAAGATCTATGCAGTTCATCCCTGTAAAGATCTACGCAGTTCATCCCTGTGTTTTTAAACTTTTTTTTATTAGTGTATGTATATTGAAAAAGAAAACTTATTTAACTTCTGTTTAATTATAGATTTTGGTTATTTTTTTTTAATTTTTAAAAAATGAAAATATCATTTGTACATGAAATTTGATAAGTTTTAGAAAAATAATAATTCAAGTTTCAAAAATTGGTTTGAATAACTTTTGGGGTGAAAATTTTCTTCTACTCATGAAACATCAATTTTTTTCAAAATAAAATACATATTTAAATATAATTTCAATTTTCAAAAACTATTTTTAATACAATTTTAAATACTTTTTTTTTTCAATTTTTATAAAATTTATAGTCAAACGTTACCTTAATTACTTTTCATTCTTGTCTTTTAGGAGACTAAAATATGATGACAAAGCATTGCATGCTTATCTAAGGTAATATTTTAGATAAATAAAATCAGAAGTCAATTTTATATACTTCAATTGAATGGAGTTCATATGTATATGATGCAACATAAAATAAATTCTTTGAATAAATAAAATATTATATAAACAAGTAGTTCCTCTCAAATTTTGGTACATGAAATTTGTTAAATAATACTAGCTCAATTGCTTATAGTATTTTAAGTATTGCACTTGTATATATAAGTTAGATAAGGAATTAACTTAATTTTTGTTTTCAAATATACTTTTGTTTAGTAAATGATCTGAACAAATTTTTATTTTTTGTTGAATACTTCTTTGAATATTTCCTATGAGTAAATTAGGTAATTTAGTTAAATAACCCTCTTAATTAATGTACGTTATTAAATGGTTTTCTTAATTCAAAATCTAAAATATCACATTATGTATGGGAGGGCCTACTGATAAATTAAGTAGATCTCAAACTCTCTTCTAAAACAGATTTTTTTTAATCGAAGGGCAATTTTTTTAGTGTTTGGAGGAACCGTAGAAGGAGAATGTTTTCCACGGAAAATTATTTCTTAGAAAATATTTTTCTGGAAAGTAAGTGTGCTTCATACTTATGTTGTAGTGTCTGATAAGTAAGTAGAAAATTTTCTGGAAAATACTATGACGCGGGTTGTAATAGAAAGTGGAGGTTCATGGGTGGGGGTTGGAGGTATTGGGTGGATGGAGAGGAGACAGTAAACTTGGAATGCCATTTATCAAACTTGCTTTCCCTTAGCTACTTTCATTAGGAAGTCATTTTTCTCATTTTAAGGAACTTGATTTTCTAGAGAAAAAATGTTTCCCAAACATATTAACCAACCAAACATAGGAAAATTGAAAAATATTTTTTGAAAAATGTTTTTCAATTTTCTCATGTTTGATTGATTAAATATTTTGAAAAATATTTTTTCTAGGAAAACAAACTCCTTAAATATGAGGAAAATAAGTTCTCTAACGAAAGAAGGAAAAACAAGTTTTATAAACGGCATTTCAAGATCATTCTCCTCCCAACCCACCCTATATTCTCAGTCCCCACCCTTTACCATCCACCCAACCCCACCCCTAAAGCCCAACTCCCTACCCCATTTTGCCCACATAATGTATTGCTAGATTACATATAAGTACTCTTAGGATAAAATAAGTACTCTATGAGCTCGAATATGGCTCCTGATTCGATGATCTTATGCTTGTTTTTCCCTCATGAATAAGCATCTATTAGCACTTGTAACACGCCTTTTGTTGCTTGTTGAGAGATGTGATGTTACTTTCTTTTCGTAAAGTATTCACTATATCTTGAAAGAATTCAGGATTTAGCCCTGATAAGAGATTTGAACTGAAACTTCTGTCACATTTTTCAAAAAAACCGTGACTTAATTATTTTTCAATCCAACACTTTATCTTCATCCAACTGCTAATCCAACAAATTCACTTGATTATACTATTATATTCTTCAATGTCAACTTCTAGCAGTAAACTATATAAATAGACATAATAAATAAATAAAATTAAGAGGGACAAATACAAATTAACCCACCATTTTTTATGTATTAATATTCTTCTTAAATACACACACATATATATATATCTATATAAATAAATAAATCTTTTCTAACGTTTCTTTTCTTGAAAAATAAAGGGGATACAATGTTGGTATATTATTTATACATATTGTATCATTAAAAGAAGAAAAGAATACAACATTATTATTAAAGCATTTAGGACTTTATTGTTAAGAAGATCTATCAAAAACATTCTTTTATAAAAGTAAGAATAAAATCTTTATACATCTTATCTTCTCCAATTCTTATTTGTGGAATTATACTGATATGTTGTTGGATATCTAGTCAAGAGATAAATTTATATACATGAAGAATTACTCCAAACATAAGAATTGGGGAAATTTTTTGGAGGACATAGGAAAACCTGAAATAAGATCTCCAAAAGGGAATGACATGTATAGAGAGAAATAAAAATAGAGAATGCAATTGAGAGGTGAAAAATAAGGACAAAGAAGGATTTTTATAGTTGGTATGAGGTGTTTTTACAGGATAATATTGGGAAATCTTTGAAATAACATTCCATATAAACTGATTTATACTAATAGATTTGATGAAGTCAAAATTAATCTGAACCTACCAATTTTCTTAGAACCTACCAAAACATAATCTTAGTAAGAAAATCTTTATCATAAATAGGTAAGTAGATTATTAATAATAATTAATTTTTCCCCAGTCAATGTTTAATTACCTTAAAACAGTGTTCTCATCTCCATAGACATTAATATGTTAACGACTCAATTTCATACCTTTTGGTCTATAATATTAATTTTGATAGTTTAAATTATTTTAATTCCCATTTTAATTATAACCTAATCATTTTTTTGATTTCTCTCGATTGAATTATACAATATCTTATGTTTTACAAAAAATGTTGTATGAGATTGTGCCAATAGAAATGTTACCGTTTTAACACCGAATATATATAACCCTTAGGGTTCGTTTGGTAGAAAAATAAATAACGCAAAGATTAGTAATACATGGATTAGTAGTGTTGGGGTTAGTAATGTATGGTATTTTTTTATTATCAAGTATTTGGTTCATTGTTTCCCACCTCATCTTGTGTTTGAATTAAAACTCTACAAAAAGCTTCTTTCCAATTATACCGATTTTCTATTTTATGTAATCGGATCAAGGTAGATAATTGTCGAACAATATTATTTTTCTATGACATACTAACTAGCTAGGAGAAGAACAATTTTGTTGTCATGTTTGCTATTTTTTCACTTGAATTATTTGAGGGTAAATAATTGTCATCTTGATAAATTAATCACTTAAAAAACGTTAATTTTCAATTTAGAATAGATAAACCATCTACTTTAAAATCGAAAAGACGGTAAACAATAGTAAAATCGAATAAATCATCTACATTTACACATAAAAATTACAAGTTGTTGTTTTAATATGTATACAATTTATAAATTGTTCAAAATACAAATAGTTAGAAACCATATATAAATCAACAAATAATATATTTAATTAAGATCACAAACATCACGTGGTGATATATTTGCCTTTTCAATTAGTAAATGTTAAATAACTCACATTTTAAATATTGTATTGATATGTATTGCATTTAGTTATCAACAAACAACTCTCTCTAAATAATAAAATTTGTAAGCTAATTTATTTAAATAAATTTACTAGTACAAATATAAAACAGAAAATCAAGAAATAGCTAGTAAGCAATAGATAAACTTATAAAATTAAGAGCTTGTATATAATAAGATTTTTAGAAAACAAAAATGTGTCGATCATACATAAACAAATAATAAATAAGTAATTTAGAGAGATCAAACTTTCCATCAAAATAAATTCATGTATCTTGTACCATTAAGATTTCATTCTAAAATTTCTAGACATAATCTTTTATTTGCTATACAAAGATATATGATAAAATAATTTAAACAAGAAATTGTGTAGTAATTCAATAATCAAACAATCACGTTTATGAGCACTTGAAGAAATATTTTTTAGATTGTATTATATTATTGAAAACAGAAAAATGAAGGGCATGAACTATATATACCATGGTATCATCTTTTTGTTACGTAGGTAAACTTTTAGCTGAGATCACTCTGAGTTTATCTTGTTGAGACTTACACAATTTCTGATGTATTTCTTTTGTTTGGTCTATCAACAACAATAATAACATTTCTTATAGTTTCTCCATGAAAAATAGATTGATGGATGTCATGTTGATTTTATTTTAAAGCCCATCAATTTTTTTTTTATCAAAAGACCTACATAGTCCATCCTTGAGTTTTTACACTTTTTTTTGTAACACCCCGCTATTCGAAAGAAACTAGAATTAGAAAGAAGCCATTTTTTTTGAAAATAATCAAATTTGGAAAGTTTGACCAAGTTAAGCTAAGTATGAGTTTTGGGTCAACTTCAAACGATCATAACTCCTAACTTAGGATGATTTAGGTGTGCTACCAGATACTGAAGAAAATATTTTTGAATTATCTTTCCAACGCCACCGAGTTTGGCCTTTTTCGAGTTCGTATGAGGGAGATATGCCGATTTGAAGTTGAGCTGTCTAGATAAGGAAAGTCAAAACCGGATTTTAGAAGGGTATTATGGTCTTTTCACTACCCAATTATTTAATTTTGTTTTTGGTAATTAAGTTGGGGTCTAAACTGATTTGGTTCAGTTTACGCTTCATCAAAAAGAGTTAGGGTTCTGAGAGAAGAGAAAAGAAGAGGAGAAAAGAGGAGAAGAAGCAAGGAATCGTCGCGTTCTTGGAGATTTGCTTGTGGATTTCGCCAAGGGTTAATCCCTACGAGGTATGTGAGATCACATAACGTTGGGTTCTTTCATCCACGTGCCAATCATGATTTATTTTAGCGAATTCATGTTCTTGAAAGTATAGAAATTGAGTTCTTGATGAATTTAGTTGAAGTTTCTATTGGGTTCTTGATTATTGAAGATGTTGAGGAGTTCTTCATGAAATTAGATGTCGTTTGGAGTAAATTCTTGCATATTTTGGTTATGTATTCGAATCTAAGTGTTTGGGGAAGGAACCAAGAATCTAGAGGGTTTAGAGTTGAAAAACGAGCAACAAAATTCGTCAAAATTCTGGGGAAAAGGGGTGGGGCATCGCGCCCCACAAAGTGCTCTGTAGGTTGGGCTCTGGGGTGCCGCGCTAGCCAGTGCGCCCCATCCCCAATTCTGTAGTTTTGCCTCTGGCACCCCGCGCCACTCAGTGCGCCAGGGACGCCAGGTCTTCTAGCTACCCTTTTTCACGTCTCTCCGTTTGAGTTCCCTAGCAACGTATCTAAGTTTTCTAATTGATTTTCACACTCTAAAGTACGTCTAAACATCATGAAATCATCCATAAACATGAGATCATGAACCTTGAATCCATAACTCAATTCAAAGAAAGTTAAGAGTCAAGTCAAGAGAAGTTCTTAGAGTCTTCCAAAAGTCTTTAATAAATGTTTTAACTTTGTTTAAGACTTAAGTTTTTGAGTCGAGTAAAGAGTAAATATTGAAGTTCATTTCTTCAAAAGAGTATATGGGGACTATGTATTCTCAAAGAGTAAAATGTTTTCACATTTAAACAAGAAAGGAAACACCGATTTCCAACAGAGCTTTTGAGCTAGTTTTTCAGTAAAAGAGTAAATGCTTTCACAATTAAGCAAGAGAGGAAACTTTGATTTCCTAGATAGCCTTAGTGCTAGTTTTGAGCAATTATCAGTTCTATTTTTAAACATATGAGCTAGTATATTTTTGTAATGACCCGAAAAGTCATTTTTAGAAATTTTTGTAATATTACCATTTTACCCTTTCCGATAGTTTTCCCGAGTAATTTATAATGAGTAAGTGAAGTTGGTTTGAGAATTTTAAACTATTCTTTGAACTATAGTTAATTAATGGAAGGGTAATTGTATATAATTGACTTAATCAATAGTTAATGGGCTAAAGTAATAATTTATTTAAGACCCTATACTATTTGACCCATATATAATAAAATAAGTGGGTAAAATTTATCATTTTAGTACTAATTAATTCAAAAAAGAAATAAATAAAAGAAAGAAGGAACGGACGAAGGGTTACGGCATCGCCAATTACGAACCGCTTCAGGTAAAACTTCAACGGAAGTTTCAATTTCTCTAGGCATGCATTAATTGCTCTTTATAGTGCTTATGCTTTCATTAAATGCTACATATATATGTATATAATAATATTATATTAGCATTAAATTGAGAAGGGGTTTTTGTAATAAAGAATTGGCAGGTCGTATATATATATGTATATGTATTCAAGATTTTAATGTAAATGGAGGAAGTAGATGTTTTAGGTGCTGGCCAATCAAATTTTGAAAGGGTTGAGGCCATGATTGTATGACATGATGGAATTAATAGTTAGGAATATAGGGTATATCAAATTGAGGTTTGAAACAGTGGTTTCCTCGTGTAATTGACGTCATTGTTTCGTTGATTTTCTTATTAATACAAAATTATGATTCAAGTTTTGATATATTCGTACATGTAATTAAGTGTTAGGTGTATGGTATGATGTGAATACCCTTAAATTTATGATATTGAAAAGAAGTTGGGACTTAACCCTAGACTTGAAACTTAGGAACTTGATTATGAATTTGGGTGAGTTTTTGGGTCTAGGCTAAACCTATAGTAATGTGAGTATTGTTAATTTTGAAATCTTATTGTGAATATGTACTTGAATAGATTGCATTGATTTGGAAGTTCAACGAAAAGGGAAGACTCAAGTCTTGGAGTGATTGTTCGGTTATTAGAGGCAAGTGGATTTCTAAACCCTTGTTAAGTGTATGAAATTCGTGTATTTCCTTGTGATGTGTTTGGGGGTAATGAGACTTGGTGATGGGTTGACTTGTACATATTGATTATTTTCTAATGATGAAAAAGGGGTAATAAAAGGCAATGTGTTTAATTGTTGATGTGTGATGTTTGAGACTGGGTTGAAAGGCTTGTTGAATCATTATTGATGTTGTATCACAGTTGTATTGTTGTGAATTGTGTATTATTATGAAAATGGTCATCTCCTCATTATTTGTATGAACATGTCATTTGCATTGGTTCTGAGACATGGTTGTGATAAGTGTTATGTGATAAGAGGATGTACCATTTTGAGGGACGTATCGCGCGCCGCGATGAATACTATATTTCGAGGGACGTATCGCGCGCCGCGATGGATACTATATATCAAGGGACGTATCGCGCGCCGCAATGGATGCATGGACAAATATGTCCCCCATGGGTCCCGGATTGAGAGACAACATGTGTGTATCACTAGGTGATCAGACATGCATCACTATACTTGACATTGCATTACATTGCATTGCACATATTTATCATTAGTGAACTTGATATTGTGTTTTACTGATCTTGTAAGTGCCTTTCTGTGAAACTTTGATTGATGAACATTTAGCTTGTTGTTGAGGATATAGAGTGTTGTTGTTGAGATGTGTGCTATGTGAATTGTGAACTGTTAGGTTGGGCTGGTTTTATGCAGGTTGTAGTTGTGGAGGTTCGGTTGGGGTGTAAGAAGTATTCGTATTCTATCCCCTTAACTTGTGTTTAGAGGTTTACTTGCTGAGTACCGTGTGGTTTGGTACTCACCCCTTGCTACTACATTTTTTTTGTAGGTTACTAGCCCGGACCTTTGTGATATTTTCTCTTCTCCTTGTTTTAGGCTTTCTGTGGAGGTTTGTGAGGTAGTTGCTTGTCATTTCAGTGGACCTTCTTACTCCTATTTATGATCTTGTTCTATTCTAGAAACAAGGTCATTTGAGACTTATGTTTTTCTTTTGAATCAATTGTAATACTTTAGAGGCTTGTACACGTGACAACCAGATTTTGGGGGTATTTTTAAGTTGATTATAAAATTTCCGCATTTTATTGTAATGGTTGAGTTTTAGGCTGACTTGTCTTGGTGGGATAAGACGAGTGCTATCACGTCCATTTTTGGGTCGTGACAATTTTGGGAGTAGTAGTGAGCACCGATATGGGGAGAGTTCAGACAACTCCCAGCCCCCATAAACCATGTAGCCATCATGGGTAGAAAAGAGTCATAATTTTTAGATGATTCCTTGGTGCTTTTTAGCATAGACTAGTGGATCCACTTAGTAGTTAGGTTCTATTCCCCTGGCAAGGTATAGGACGGCCCTGACAGCGTGAGGCAAAACGTTGTATCATCACATAGCTCTTAAGTGATGGTTGTTGGTTAGAGCCTCCCACATAAGTATTTTGTATTCTTATATACACAGAGTTATTTGTATTTTCATATACAAACATAGTTTATATTGTATCTTTGCATACAAACTGAGTTACTTTTGTATTTCTAAATACATAGGCTTGTTATCCATATTTTGAAAGCTTTTTGTTTATATTGCATTCCTATTATTGCTTTATTTGTAATGAGTTAGTTGAGTTGAGTTGAGCCCATGTAAGTTCTTTCAGTTCCTTTCAAGCTTATGTCTTGTTTTAGAATTTCCCTCGCATGCTCGTACATTCAATGTACTGATGCCATTTGGCTGCATCGTTGTTATGATACAAATACAGGTAACCAGGATCAGCATCCAGTGCTTCGTTAATCCAGTTGAGCATTCAGAGTCTTGTGGTGAGCCTCCTTGCTTCCAAAGGATCCCTTTTATTGCTTTACTAGTTAGTTCATTAGGATGTCGTGGGTCTTGTCCCGACGTCCATGTCAGTTGTTAGAGGCATCACAGACAGTTAGTTAGTCTTTTTGTCTTTACATTGTTATTTGCTTATGTTAAGACTTGAGTTGCCATTTTGGCTAAATTGAATGTTTATCTTTAAACGTTCTAAGTTAACTTTTAAACAGTTGAGTAACAATGCATCGAATCCTTGTATTAATGTTTTAAGTCTTCCGTTGAGTAGTAAGCCAGGCCAAGGGTTCGCTTGGGGCCAGCCACGCCCAGGGTGTAGGCTCGGGCGTGACATTTTTAGTAGTGGATGTATTTAGAAAAAGAAAACTTATTTAATTTTCATTTAATTATAGATTTTTATTTTTTAAAATTTTTTTTAAAAATTAAATGTAATTTGTACATGAAATTTGATTACTTTTTTTTTAAAAATATAATAATAATTCGAGTTTCAAAGTTGGTTTGAATAACTTTTGGGGTGAAAATTTCTTCTACTCATAAAACATCGATATTTTTCAAAATAAAATATATGTTTAAACATAATTTTAGTTTTCAAAAACTATTTTGAACTTTAAATACTCCTTTTTTTTCAAGTACTTATAAAATTTATAGTCAAAATTAGCTTAATTACCTTTTCATTCTGGTCTTTTAGGAGACTAAAATATGATGACAAAGCATTTCATGCTTATGTAATGGAATATTTTAGATAAACACCTCACACTAGCTAAAAAAATTTCATTTTTATATGTCGCAGCAGAAAAGTTGTTTATTCCATTAGTTATCATTTATCAACATGCAAAATTTGAGCTTGTAGCATCAGATTGTTTTTTTTTAACTTCAATTACACATGTCAATATTTTTATTCGATATTTTTTGGCATAATACATAAATGTGCCTTTTAACTTGACCTTATTTCACATTTATGCCCTCCAATTTTGAGTCTGCACATGTAGACACTTGAACTTATATAAAGGTAAATAAGTAAATATTACATGAGTCCTACTATAATGTCCCATTTCTTATGAATTTGCTTTTAATTGTGAATTGACCATTTTGCCCTTCCCCTTAGCGTTTCTATGCTTAGTTTAATTTGTTTTTTGGAAATGGTTGGTGTGGTCTCTGATGCGATTGAGTGTATTTTTGGTGATTTGATCCCTCTTGAGTTGAGAATTCATGATAGGGTTGAATTAGGTCTACATTTTGTCCGAGCGTCGAATGGGGATTCTGTCAATTCCATCACGAGGTTGCGTTTGCGAAGGCTAGTTCGCTTTCTCAAAAGGTCAAGTGGGCAAACCTTCGCGAAAGCGAAGGCTTGTTCGCGTTTGGGAAACTAATTGTTTTTTATAAAAATATTTAAGACTTGAGTTGAGCACCACGAGGTCTCAAGTCCAGCACAGAGAAAAACTCTGTGACTTCTTCTCATCTGCTTTAGCCTTGGTGGACAAAGTTACCTTATACTTGTTGCTGGTGGGAGGTGACATGTATCTCGTGAAACTAATCGAAGTGTGCCCAAGTTGGCTCGACCACCACAATTATCAAAACATAAATGAATTTAAGAGTTTATACAATTTTCTTTATATTGTATCCTATTCATTCATTCAAACAAACGAGTCTTCTAAATATTTTATAGTAATACTGAACTGACTCATACATCTTCTAATTAAAATAAAAATGTTCTACTCTTGAAGCTCATGGTACCACCTTTCATAGCACGGTATTATCTTTTTG
>JAJOOO010001412.1:0-37528 GCA_029582685.1 Solanum piurae | reverse complement strand
TTTTAAAAGATTTCTTTATAATGCATTCTTATTGTTGCTTTTATATTGAACTTAGTTGAGTACTTCTGAGTTTGAGTATCTTACTCATCCTTGAGTTGAGTTGAGTTGAGTTGAGTTGAGTTGAGTTGAGTTGAGATGAGGTGAGTATGTATATCTTTTTTTATCAGTTCAAGCTTATGTTTGTGCTTTAGAGTTCCCCTTGCATGCTCATACATTCCATGTACTGACGTCATTTGGCCTGCATCTTTCATGATGCCGATACAGGTAACCAGGGTCATCAACAGGCGCTCTGTTGATACCACATGTAGTTCCAGAGTTGCTTTGGTGAGCCTCCTTGTTTCAGAGGGTTCCACATCTACTTTCAGTATTGTTATGAGGCCGTGGGTCTTGTGCCGACTTCCCTCATAGTTATTAGAGGTTTCGTAGACAATAGTGCTTTGAGGAGTCTTTTATTTCCATTGTTAAATGTATAAGGCTTGAGTTGCCTTCTTATGGCTAGTTGAATATTTTTAAATATTATGAGTTATGTATTTGCGACATTTGAGTTTAATCTTTCTTTTGAGTTCATCTAATGTTTAGTAAGTCTTCCGCTAAGTATTGAGCTAGGTCAAGGGTTCGCTTGGGGACCAACAATTGTTCTCGAGTGCCTGCCACGTCCAGGGTGTAGGCTCAGGGCGTGATAATAACCACCATCATGATTAAAACTTTCAACCTCTGTCCCACATACTATAACTTGTTTGCTCCATTGCTGCATTTGTTTTCTACAAAATCCAACAAAAAAATAGAAAAAAATTCAATACCTCAATTTCAAGAAACTGTAGAAAATTATTTAATTAAGGACTAAAATTAATTCACCTTTTCTTATTTTGGCCTTGATCCCTCAATTGACAATGATTTGTCTAGAGAGGAAAGTATTTTCTCAAGAAGTAAATCGCATTCCTCTGGTGAAGCCAGAGGATCAAACTGGTTTACAAACTCTTTCCCTTTTGTAAGCTCAGTAATTAGACTTTCTTTATCCCAAGCTTTAACTTTCTCCATTTGGGGATCAATCTTTAGTGACAAAATAGCAAAAAGATTCAATTTTCAGGGACAAAAAAGTAAAAAGATTCAATCTTTAGTGACAAAAATGCAAAAAGATTTAATCTTTAGTGACAAAAATGTAAAAAGATTCAAATTTCAATGGCAAAAATACAAAAAGATTCAATCTTTAGTGATAAAAATGCAAAAAGATTCAAACTTCAATGACAAAAATACAAAATGATTCAATCTCCATCTCCATCGTTTTTTTGACACATCTCCATCGCTTGCTACTAACATTTTTAACACATTTCCATCGTTTTTTGTTTTACACATCTCCATCGTTTGCTACTAACATTCTAGAAAGAGATGCTAATGGAACTGCTTCATTTAGATTAGTTTTCTTTTGTATGGATAAACCTTTATAAATAAATAAAGCCTTCCGTTTATTAAGAAAAAAAAACATGTTCAGTTGCATTGATACTATAAATATATCATTACAATGTCAACATACCTAAGATTTTAATTTCCATATAGAGATATAGTACCAAAATAAACTTTTAACAGATAATAATACAATAGGACAAAAAAACCCACATGGGGTCTAGTTTTATATAGTCCACACATTCCATTTATCAATCACTTGAAGATATATCCCAAATAATATAGAAATGGCTGAGGAGGAAGAGATAAAGCAAAAGGCCCAACAAATGGAGGAGAAAAGCCCTTACAAAGTGTGTGTGTGGATGTTTTTAAAAATGATTAGTTAAGTTGATTTAAATGTAGAGGATGAGTCAAAGGTGGGACTATTGAAGAGCTTAAGTGGTGCAGATGAAAGATTAAAGTTATTTTAAGCTGACATTTATAGAGCTGAGGAATTTGAGGAAGCTATTCAAGGCTGTGAATTTGTTTTCCATGTTGCCACCCCTTCATTGCATTATGAAGGATCTCAGGTATGGAATTCCACTGATGATACTCATCAATCCCCCTTTTCAGGAGCGGATCTAGGAAGGGCGAGGGTATTCACTCGATAACAATTATATATAGGGCTTCAAAATTTATCTTGAAGTTTCAAGTTCAAATCATAGAAACTATTTGAATTCAGTGAAAATTTTGGATCCATCACTGTCTCTCGTCCCAAATTATAATTGAGTTTGAATTATGTGCATTGATATTATAATTTATTTATTTTTATCATCAAATGAAATTGATTTATAATAATATGTTATTATATACTCATATTTGTTATGGTCAACACTTTTTACTTAGTGTCATATATATAAATTTTATTTTTAAATAAATCTTGCTTCTTTTATTTGTAATCTTGACCTTAATAAATGAAACAGTACAAAGATAGAACAGAGGCAACAGTTGATGGAGTGAAGAAAATTGGAAGGATTTGCCTTAAAAGTGGGACAGTTAAGAGACTTATTTATACTGCCTCTATTCTAGCTGCCTCCCCATTGAAGGAAGATGGAATTACTTTCAAAGAATTAATGGATGAAACATGTTGGACACCTCTTAATTTCTCAAATCCTTACAACCAACCGTGGCTTTGGGTGAGCTTAATTAATATATTTATTTACCTTTATATATGCTGCATTATATTATTATCATCCTATATTAATTTGATATGATTTGATTTTGGCAAAATGTGGTATTATAAGTGGATAATAGTAGTCTGTTCAACTTCAATTTACATGACATGAAATTTGATTTGCGTTAGCACTATTTTATTATTTTGATTTATAAATACAACCAAACTTCTCTATAGTGACAAAGTTTGTTGAAAAGTTTCTAGGTTGTTATAATGGGCATAATACATAAATATGTTCTTTAACTTGGCCTCAACTCATATTTATGTGTTGGGTTCAAAAGTGATTAGGACTTCATGCAGAAGCTTACAATTGCAAATCATAAGACGATAAATTAGACGACACATAAAATTATACTAAACGACATAATATTATTATATGATATGACCAATTGGCCTACATAATTAAAAACTAATTAAAAACATAGAAATTGTAGAGAGAAAATCTCCCCATAAACAAAGCCTCTAAATGACTACATTGTGGAATCTATTGTATTATGCTATGAGAAGAGGAATCTTCAATTTATAGAGTTCCAAATCTTCCATCTAAGGAAAGAATAAACCAATTATGGAAGAGAAAAATATTTTTCTTTCAGGAAAAGTAAAAACATTTATGGTAATGTTTTGATTTTCCTTTAAGGAAAAAGTAAAACTCAAATATGGTAAGAAACTCAGGACAAAACCCTAACATTATATCCTCCAACTTTGAGTGTGCACAGGTAGACACTTAAACTTGTATAAAGTTAAACAAATAGACACACACGTCCTACGTGACATCCTACATGGAAATTTTCATCATACGTGGTGTCTTATGTGTATTATGCCAAGTAGGACTCGTGTGTCTACTTGTTCAGCTTTATACAAGTTTAAGTGTCAACTTGTGCACACCCAAAGTTGGAGAGTATAAATGTGAAATGAGGCCAAGTTAAAGGACATATTTATGTATTATGTCGTTATAATGAGGTGTTGTTATATATATATATATATACACACAACAACAAAAACAACTTTTAGCGGCAATAAATAGGCACATTAATAAAGAGTGCTAAAGTCTTTACCGGCATTAGTTAAATGTCATTAGATTCAATGTCGCAAAAGCCTTTAGGGACATATACAAAGAGTGCTAATTGCCGCTAAAAATACATATTTAGCGGCAATTGCTAATTAATTGCCGCTAAAGGTCATTTTTGATATAGTGATATATATACCTTTTAATAATAAGAAGGTAAGCATCAAAGCCCAGAAAACCCAACCTATACAAAGAGCTCTTTTCAGCCCCTACTCCTAACAAGTGAAAGTTGCTACCATTTCAGAATCAAAATCGATTATATCTTAAAATGGTATATATATATATATATATATATATATATGACATTTATATCTCATATTTAGTTGTTATAAACAAAAGTGTGCAATTTTTTATTTATTATGAATATAGTTATGTAAATAACTTTTACATAGTCGGTATATATAACTTAAATTCTCTTATATATTGTTATAGGATTATGTAGAGTCAAAGATGTTAGCTGAGAAAGAGGTGTTGAAGTTTGAGAAGGAAGGTTTGGAAGTGGTTACATTATGTTGTGGCCTTGTGGGTGGACACACTTTTTTGCCTTATATCCCATCAACTTCTGCTATGTTCTTGTCAGTGTTCACTCAAGAGGAGAAATTGTGCAATATAATCAAGCTTTTAGAGGAACTTAATGGAAAAGTTCCAATAGTGCATATTGAAGATGTGTGTGAAGCTCATTTGTTCTTCATGAATAATGTTGGTTCTCTCAATGGGCGTTTCTTGTGTGCTAGCTCATTTGTTTCTACTGCAGAGATTGGCACTTACTATCAACACAATTATCCAGAGTTTAAGGTCAACCAAGAGTAAGATATTATTATCAATCTTGCATTCTACATTACATTACTTCCTTGATAACCGACTTGGATAAATATAGAATATATCTATTAAGGAAGTCATTTTCTTCGTTTTAATGCCTTTTCATGTGCGGATCTGATTCTTTTTCATGAGCCAATCACTTGAGAATTCTTTTTAATATAGGTGGCGGTGAGATTCGATCTCAGGACCTTTGCTTACTCTGATACCATGTTGATGTGTGTGATCATCTCATTTAAAAATTTAAGTTGTTAGAGAAAGCAACACTTTTATTATTTAATTATATTCTCAACACGCACCCCTTGACCATCCCACCTCTTATGTGATATTTTTGTCAAATGTGAGTTTTAGTTTCCTTTCCTTAAACTTGTCAATCTCAGGTACTTGAATGACCCCAAGAGAGAAATCAAGTGGGGATCAAAAAAGTTGATTGAAAAAGGTTTTGTGTACAAATATGGAATGAAGGAGTTACTTGATGATTGTGTTAAATCTGCTAGGAAGAATGGCATTTTATAGACACAATGAACAATTTGATTTATGTTGTGTTTTTATGTTTTAAAATTTGTGGCCAGACCTTTGAATTTATTATATAGCTAATAAATTTGGACTATGGTGTCTTTTTCGGAAAAAAAATAATTGTTGCTACACTTGTAGGAAATACAGTTGTCATTTTTCAATATAATGGCGCTAAATGTCAAAAGGAAAAGAAATTTCGGCCAGTAAATATATTAATCAATCAGAAAAAAATTAAAAGAAAAAAGAAAAAAAATCGGCGAATAATATAACAATCAATCAATAAAAAAAAAACTTGGATCAACTTGAATCGACTTAAATTAAAGAAAAAAAAGGATATCAATCTATTCTTAGGCTTCCCAAGGCAACTTAATTAACTAGTTTCTGAATCTAAATTTTTAATTTGTTACAGACATGACATTATATATTTTAGACAAATCTTAGAGCCACTTGACACTATTTTTTTTTCGTTTGTAACAAGTGGTGTCAAAATTTATGGTAAAGTACATTGCCAAAAAAAGTTCTTTTATAATTGGCATAGGAGAAAAAACAAAATAGTACAAAAAGTAGACTTTTTCACAGAGTTGGCTCTCAAATTAGTATCGATCAAAAAAACACTCGATATCACCCAATTCTAGGTTAGAGGTTCAAATCCTAAGTGTGACTCTCTGGCATCTTATGAATTCATGATGTTGTTACTACTCTTAAATTAGGTGAAATATTCAGAAATGTCGATCATCAAGTTAGGATCATGAACATCAAGTTGATCATCCACTGATAAATCCCAGTCTCTGCAAAAAGGTGATTCAATTATTGAAGTTGGCGTTGAGCTAAACACAACACGATCCGATTCTGAGCTCTGAAAAATATTGTCCATCTCAAACTCCTCTTCTTGATTTGTCAACAATGACAAGTACATGGATTCTGATGTAGATGGCTCTATTGAATTGGCAAAGAATTGGGCATTTTGACTTTCACATTTTAGTGGAGTGAAAGGAACATTTTCTTCTTTGATAGTATTCAACTTTTCTACTCTTTGTTTTTTTATTTGACACTGATTTGGCTTTTGGTTTTCATATGAAAGGAATAGTGATGATTGTGAGGTTTTGCAACTATGCATTCCTTTACATGTCACTTCAAAGACTAAAGGGTCTTCTTTTGATTTTTGAACTTGTTTTGTTGCTAAACATCCATGTGTATTCTTGTGAGTGCACCTATAATAAGCCCTGCAATTTCAAATGTAACATTCATCTTAGATACAAATCCATATAATTCAGTGCACTAAGCTTCCGCTATGCTTATCTTGTATCTCTGCAAGAGGCTATTTATAAAGTTCAAACTTTTAACCTCCTGATCACATGACAATAACTTTATCAGTTACGTCAAGGCTCCCCTTCTCCCAAGTAAATACTTGAGAACTAATCTTGATTTTATTCAAGAAACACACTTGTTCTTGTTCAGTAAGCAAACATACTTCAAGTATCTAATAGAGTAATAGGTTTGTCTAAATGGAAATAAAATTGTAACTACTTTAGGGGGTTGTCTATATATTTGGACACCCTTCAAGCCCAAAAGTTGAATTGTTGAGAGTTTAAGGACATTCTTGCATTTAATATTCTATAATTTCAAAACTATCACTAGCAAACAAAAGTGAAAAGGGGTGGTTATCATAATATGAAAATAGTTTAACAACCAAAAAAAGAGAGAAAAAAAGCAAAGGAAAAAGAAGAAAAGGAGTTTCTTTTTCTTTTTCTTTTACCTTGGATGACTAGCTCCTAAAATGTTTTTCTGCCCATATTTTCTCCAACTAAAACCATCATCATGATTAAAACTTTCAAGCTCTGTCCCATATACTCTAACTTGTTTGCTCCATTGCTGCATTTTCTTTCTACAAATCCACCAAAAAGAAAATTAGAAAACAAATTCAATACCTCAATTTCAAGAAACCATAGAAAATTATTTAATTGAGGACTAAAATTAATTCACCTTTTCTTATTTTGGCCTTGATCCCTCAAAGGGAAAGGATCATTTGTTCCATTAAAAACTTCACAATTCAAAATTGACAATGATTTGTCTAGAGAGGAAAGTAGTTTCTCAAGAAGTAAATCATTTTCCTCTGGTGAAGCCAGAGGATCAAACTGGTTTACAAACTCTTTCCCTTGAGTAAGCTCAGTAATTAGACTTTCTTTATCCCAAGCTTTAACTTTCTCCATTTGGGGATCAATCTTTAGTGACAAAATAGCAAAAAGATTCAATCTTTAGTGACAAAATAGCAAAAAGATTCAATCTTTAGTGACAAATGCAAAAAGATTCAAACTTCAGTGACAAAAGAGCAAAAAGATTCAATCTTTAGTGACAAAAATGCAAAAAGATTCAAACTTCAGAGACAAAAGAGCAAAAAGAATTCAATCTTTAGTGACAAAAATGCAAAAAGATTCAATCTTCAATGACAAAAATACAAAAAGATTCAATCTTCAGTGACAAAAATACAAAAAGATTCAATCTTTAGTGACAAAAATGCAAAAAAGATTCAATCTTGAATGACAAAAGAGCAAAAAGATTCATTCCTCAATGACAAAAAAATTGATTTTTTTTTTTGTGAATTGGAAAGAGTTAAGCCAAAGCACTAAATGGGGTGTTTCAAAACAAGAAAACAAGTATAAAATGAATATTTAAAATCACTGAAAATTATATATAAAGATGACAAATTGATCACTAAATTTTTTCAAGAAATAAGTAAGGACAAAAGAGAGAAAATGAAGGTGCTATGTAACTACTAAGAGGTTTCTTTATGAATTGCATAAACAGTAAGAAAGGATAGGGGGATATTTAGGAGGAAAAATTGTGGAAAGTGGGAAAGTAGAATTTGTAATGTGAACAAAGAATTCAAGAATAATTCAAGAAAGTTTCTAATGTGGGCCAATTTTTTGGCCACCACCATCAATTACATTTAACTTTAATTTTTTTTCTTCCAATTTTGTCTTTCTATTTGTCCCTTGATTGATTAGTATATCCTTTTTTTTATCATTAATTGTTGTTAGAAGTACTACTAAGATTTTATGGCCTTTATATTTGCTACCTACCATTTTTTTTTTTGAACAGCTAATTGAATAGTGTTTATTGATCTAAATGACTAGTAGAATGTTATAAAAGATCTATGTCATTATGTCATACCTTATGTCATACATAGAATGTCCTTTTAAATGGACTTTACTTTGATCTTATCAGAAAGAATTGAGACTAAATCCAAAACCATAAGGTTGCAAATTGACTAATTTTAAACTTCTTATTTTATTTCTAATGAGATAAGTTATATAGTCCTATTAAGTATCTATGACTTATTTAGATTATATAAATTTCAATATATTTTCTTTCCTTCTTAAACCTCATATTCAATCGGGAGCAATTTTTATAAAAGAATATTACTAAATTTATTGGTTTCTTTCATAATTGTGCGAAGCAGATCCCATTCACTAGTTATAAATTATTCCCTCCTTTTTAATTTCTTAGTCTAGTTTTTATTTGATACGGAGTTTAAGAAAGTACAAAAGACTTTTAAATCTTGTGATTTTAAACTAAAGATACATCAAATGTATCAAAATGTTATTTAATCTTGTAGTCTTAAACATATCATGTGAAAAGTTAAAATTAAAGAATTATCAAAAGGGGAAGAGACATTCTTTTTGAAACATATTTAAAAGAACAATAAGACAAACGGAGAAAATATTTTCAAAAAGTCTCTTCAAGAGAAAAGATGATTAAAACTTATAGTGCTTATTTGTTAGTAAAATGAAATTTTATGATGTCAAAAAATGTTGGCAAAAATAGAAAACACATAGAAATGAGGTGGAGAATGTATTATTTAAGTGAAGAAAAGGAATAGGAAGACAGGAACACTCTTCACACATGGTTCCACGTGGTTGCCTTTGACAAAGAGAAGAGTGATATGACGTTGATAGGTTAGTGTATGATCTTGTTACTTATTTTTTTGATATTTGATAAATATGTTAAATCGATATTATCTCAAAAGTATTTAATATAATTTTAATAAATACGATGAATATTAATGGGGGAGGATGTGTCCAAGAGTATAGGGGGATGGGGACCGGGGAACGAGGACAAGGAAAGGCTAGTATGGGATGGGCTGGATGTGATTTATAAAACTTATTTTTTTTAACGCTTTGTCGGAGAAAATATATTGATCAATTGAATATGAGAAAACTTCAAAAATCAAACACCTTGTAAAAGATAAAACAAAATGGTGCTTAATTATTATTTTTTGACTCTTTTTTTTTTTAAATGAAAGTCTTTAAATTTTGACTCTAATACTAATCACACACATTTTTCTTAACAAAGGAAAACCTCTTCTTCTTCTTTTCAATTCTCTCTTGAAAATTGAAATGACGGCACCTCACTAAAACTAGAGAGCCGTCAATATGGCTAGGTCTGTTGGATCAGCCTAGTCTAATTCGTGATTTGATAAGGCTGGCTAACGATTTTTGAAGCCCATTTAAGGAAAAGACTTTTTAGCTCGGCCTGAATAAATCTGTTGATTTGTGGGGCTTGAGAAATATGGATAGGGCCAACTCGTGGGCCAAATAAAAATAAAATAGAGCATTAAAAATAACAAGAGTCTAAACTCAAAATCTGTTTAAAGTTTAAAATATTATAATTTAAATACAAATTATGTTTATAAAATATGTACTACATAAAAAAAATTCCCTAAAATTTCTAGAAAATCACTACATAGGCCATAGCCTATGGAATATTATCAAAGCTTTTGTGTTTTATTATAATCATTGGAAATAATTATTTTAATATTTCTATTTAGTTATTTATGTTTTTACTGAAATCAAACTTAATAAATATTATAAAAATAATTTTATTTGTGTATTTGATTAACAAGTAGTAATATTAGCACCATGTAATATTGTCTTGTCGATATTTATAATAATATTTTTAAATTATAATTTAATTTAAAAAATATAAAAAATATACTTTTAAGAAAAAAAAGGTTGGCCCGGCAAAGCCCGTAGCCCACGTACTTGTAGGCTGGGCCAACCATTTTCTGGCCCACACAAAAAATGGGCTAGACCGGCCTGACCCGTCAAATTTCAAAGTCTGTATAGGTTAACCCGAATGGGGTAGGTCAGCCCATATTGACAGCTCTAACTAAAACGCTCGCATAATATAAAAATATAAATTAAATAATACAAAAAAAATAATTAATAAAAATAATAAAACTTTCGTATAGTTTAAACATTTAACTGAATATTTTATATTAATGGAGGAAATTCGTCTACCATATCCCCTAAATTAAGTCATTTAAAAATGCTTATAAACATAAGTTGGTACAAAAAATATGAGTTTGGGTCCAAGAAAAACTTTTTCATCAATGTAATAAGGAAATTGTCAAAAATCTAAAAAATGATGTAGGTGACATTTTCCAACAGGGCATTAGAATTTAAAGGAAATATATACTGATTTTTTAATTGTTTCCTAGAAGTTGCACCCACGGTCATGAAACACTCCCTCTATTCACTTGTACATTATTTTGAAAATATTTTTTATTTTTATTTGTCATTTTTAATATATATATAAAAAAGTCTATTTAATTCTTAGTAGTATTTACTTATTCTCTAATTTATTTTTCAAAATTTTAGACTATATATCAATTAATATAAATATTATGATTAAATACACATATTAATAAGTATTTCATAAAAAGCATACAAAATGTAAAACAAACCAGTAAAAGTGAACAAAATTGATAATTTCTGCTCATGTATACGCACATCACTCAAGACCACTTGAGGACAAAATATAATTCCCAAAAGGCCCATCACTTAAATGCAGAAAATAATTCATTCGTTATACACACTGTGTATCAAAAGAAATTTAAATCAATTATAAAAGTTCTTGCTAACCACGTTTCTCATTTATGAAACAATGAGATTCTCATATGTCCAATTCAACATATAGTCATTCTTACTTGTTTCATTTAGTTTTATACTGTCAACATGAATATGAAATAGGAAACAAATAATATTCACTCCGTTTTAATTTATGTGTCACCTTTCAAATTTCGAAATTTTAAAAAGTTTATTTTTGAAAAAAAAAAAATTGGCAAGAATTTGACCAAAATGGTAAAATAACATATTTCACACTATTTTATTTTACTTTTTTGAACATTTTTACCTTTTTAACTTTCATATATTTTAATTAAAAAATGGAAAAAAGAACAGTTTATTTTAAAATAAAAAGGATATTATAGAGTTTTTAATTTTCTGGCCAAATTCTGGCCATTTGGCATTACCCTTTATTTTTAATTATAATTTTTCATGCATCTTTTAAATAATTTGAATTATCAATTAGTGTGACTTGGGATAATTGCACGAAAGTTTCAACAAAATCATCAATTTCTCACATTTTATGTGACATTTTTTTTTATCTCCTCCATCCCCCTCCCCCTAAAAAGATAGCTTTTATTTAAAAAAATTTTATTGTTACTTGTTCAATATTAATTTGACACATTTCCTAAATAAATAAATAAAATAGAAAGACAATTTTACTATATCACTTATTGAATATAATAACTTCAATGCATTGAAAGAGGACTTTAGTTAATAATAAGGGTAAACTAGGAACTAAATGATAAATAATTTCATGATAAAAAATGTATATTTATTTTAAATATAGTAGACAAGTAAAAGTAGATGGAAGAAATATTACTTCGATTTTTCATCTCTATCATAATTGTCATGTAGATATATTTACTTTAATCAGTATTTTAAGATCAATTTTTTCACTATATTAATATGAGAATAATGAGAAAATGAGATTATGTGAACATTGAAAGATCCACTCACCCTTAAAAAGTACCCTTGATCAATTTTGCACCCAAGTTAATTAACATAATATGTTTTGAAATTTAAAGTATTAAGTAATTAAACTATCACCAATTATATATTAGGTGTGCTAGTTTTCCAAATGAACTATTAAATATGTGAGTTTTCTATCTAAATTATCATCGATTATATATCAAAACACATTTTAACTATCAATTATTCATTTTTTCTATCTAAACGATGGTGATATTTCAGATAGAAATCACACACATCGGATTGTTGAGGTATGCTTTGATACAGGAACGGAGCCACCCTTGGCCAAGGAGTGTCAAGCGACATTCATTCGCTGAAATATTACATTGTATATAGAGGTAAAATTTTAGTTTTATATATATTTATATACATATATACACACAATTATTGACACGAGTTAAATATTTAGTCTAGTAATTAAGGAGTTGCGAAAATTTCTTGAGGTCACATGTTCTACTTTTGCTGGCCTCGTAATTATTATTTTTACTACCACCATAAAATTCGCACACTCTATAATTTAGATACAAAACTTAAAAATTGAAATACTTAAAGATATTTTTTTTATCATTAACTTTTAATATTATAAATTTTCGAGCAAAAATATCTGCAAGACTACACTATATGTCCCACACCACAAAGTGGAACGTTTAAGTTATTTATTTATTTATTTTTAAAAAGGAAAAAAATAATATGTAAGTTATGGTTGTCATCAATTTATAATTGATTTTCTTTGTTCTTATTACTTGTCGTATTTGTGAAGTTTGGCAGCAACTTATATATAATTTCTCTCGTGCAGCTTTACAAAGTAATTTAGTTGTAATAATAAGGGGTTGAGGCGTGTTGATTGATAAATTGAATCGAAGAAAATGCTACTCCCTCTATTCCAGTTTATGTGACTTACTTTCCTTTTTAGTCGGTCTAAAAAAGAATGACACATTTCTATTTTAAGTAACAATTTGACTATAAAATGTCTTTTTTACCCTTAATGAAATAATTTACAACCACACAAATTTCTATCATTCATTTTGGACCACAAGTTTTAAAAGTCTTCCTTTCTTTCTTAAACTCCGTGCCGAGTCAAACTACCTCATATAAAATGGGACGGATGGAGTATTAAAAAGTTATGTATTATTTTTTATTAAAAAATATATAATGGTTATTTTATAGATATTTTGATCGAATTGGTGAGAAGAGAAAAAGTTTAGTGTTTTTTTACATGATAAAATTAAAAAAAAATCAGTATTTCAGTGAAAATATGTTTTTCATTATACGTTTTTCCAATGAACTGATTCAATAAAAACAATATTTTATAACACAATTTTTCTATTAATTTACGATGAAAATATAACTTCATTTCTAATAGTGTTAAGACTTTTTTCTTATAAAGTCACTCATGCAAATTTGTCATCAATAAATTTGACACGATAAAATAAATTAATTCTTTACGTCATGATGTAAATATGGATCCCACATAAATTTTTGCAATATTTTTTATATATATGCAATACGTCCAATCTTATATTTATTTATATTTTTTGAATTATTTAAATAAAGACACTTTTGCTTCTTTTTTTTTTGTTTATTTCAAATTTCAAGCGCTAGAAATGCTGGTTTTCCTTAGATTTTAACAAAGGCTAAAATATACGGCATTCCAAAGTTGATTTTTGGATTTTGAGTTTTGTAAAAATGTAAATCACATTGAATTTTAATAAGTTATGTTTGATTTGACCTTCTTTTCATTTCAAATTGATTTTTCTACTTCAACTCTTTTTTTCTTCTTTCTTTCTTAATTTTTTTTATGAAACTGGCATCTTCGATCCACTACAAGAAAATACAGATTGTGAAAAATTGTAATTTGTACTAAAGCGTACCTGATCATGTTTTATTGTGGAAAAAAAAATTATAGTGAAAAATAATATTCAAAAAGTAGAATTATGACGATTTTTCGGCAACATTGTGTTGAAGGTGTAACGACCTGATTTCCATTGTTAGGAAAAAGCCAATAGGAAAAGAATTGGGGCCAGAAAACTTTTGAGTAGTAACTTGGAATTTCCTAGCCTAGTTTAGATTTGGACAAAATTGGAGTCAGGCGAATCTAGAGAAATCTGGTAGTGATCTAATTATGATTTTGATCACATGAGTAGATAGCTAAGACATTAAGGAACCCGTACGACTTTACGGAATTGAATTCGGGCGAATAGAACTCCCAAAACTGATCTTAACTAGTATGTTCTGAGTGTCATGGGATGAAGGTGTGTTGTGAAATGGGGGCTTGGAATTTAAATTCCAGCATTCTGTCTCCGTGCATGCCGTTGTAGCGGGACAGACGCGACTTAAGTCGGAAATAAAACCCCAAAAACATTTTATTCTGCACTTTTTGACTTTGAGAGGTAGGAGACGACCCTAGACGAGTTCTTGAGTGTTTTTCACCGTTCTTGAGGCTAAAGGTAAGGTTTTCACTCCCTGAATTCGTGTTTCGATCCGTAGAACTTAGTTTCTTGGGTAATTATCGATGGGAGAGGGTTTTGATCTGGGAATTATGGTGGAAAAAGCCCTAATCTGGGTGTGGGGATCATGAGTTTGGTCTAGGGTTATTGAGTTCGTTATAATCCGGATAATTAGACCTTTGATTGTTGATCCTTGTGTATAAATTGTTGTTTGTAGGCCTAGAACAAGCGGAAAGAATCTGGAAAGGGAAGATTCAAGTGCCTTAGGGGGATTCAAGCTTGGATTCTAGATAGGTGATGGTTGTGATTTCATGTTGGTGTGATATATGTTTGTAATTGCTCATCATAATGCATGTATGTATACGAAAGTTACATTATTGATCACCCTAATCGTAGATGAGGATAACTGAATAATTGTATGCCATGAATCACCTCTTATTGTATGATTGTGAGAATATACATTGTGATTGTGATTGTGGTTTGTTGAATGGATCGGGTGTTGCGTTCCGACACACTAACTTGGATCGGTTGCCACGTTCCGGCATAAACATGAGATCGATTGCCACGTTCCAGCATAAACATTGAATCGAGTACCACGTTTCGATATGCTAACAGTTTGGGTGTGGGTTCCATGAGAGGACCATTGAATTAGATTTCATGAGAGGACCATTGAATTATGTTGTGTATCTACTTGTGATGATTACGTTCATATCTAATGATGATTGATATTGGAAGACTGTATGTTGCTCTAAATTGATAACCAATGTGTGTTGTTGAGAACGTGGGATGCTACATTGATCCTGAAAAAATGACTAATATTGTATATGTTTGGTATATGCCTGTTTTTTAATGTTGTGGTTACTTGCATGTGTTTCACTTGTTGGGATAGCCGCGTGATCCTACCAATATAATGTGGTTGTGTACTAATATTGCACTTGCTTGTTCTTTGTTGAGTACAAGGCATCTTCAGGCGGCTATTGATAGACCTCAGCTAGGTGACTATTGAGTGTGACCGAATTCAAGGGTGAGTCAGTTCTTTCAGGTTGCCATGTATCTTTCTTGTTTAAGTCCATTCTTTTCGGACTCCGACTTTTGTTTAAGGTGTTGTTTAGTTACGGGGTTGTACCCATTGTTCTTAGACTTGTCGTTAGAAGAGTTTTGGTACAATGACTTTCAGGTTCTAGGGGTTGTTCTTCCGCATTAGTTTTGGTTAAGTTATTTATTTAAACTTTTGGAGTTTATGGGAACTCCATATTTTTATTGTTATTTAAATTTGCTTTTGTATCTTTAAATGCATAGTTTTTGGTTAAGTTGTTTATTCTGGATTGTAGTAATGGTTCTCCCATCGGAGGGTTAGTGTGGGTGCCAATCACGACGGTCTGGGTCGTGACAGAAGGAGAAAAAAACAACAACATGTAAACTGTCCAACAGTAGAAAATCTTTTTGTGATATGATAAATACTCACTTTAATCTGGTATTAACATCAAATCTAAGCGATTTAACCTTTAACAATAAATAATCATTATGATATTTTTTTGGGAAAATTTTCAAAACAATAATATTTTAGCTTTTAATGGGACTCCTTAGCAATAGTTTCACTATTTATTTAAAATGTCAATATTTTAGTTTGTTAAGGGCTGAGTTATGTATTTATTTTATTTTGATTAATTTGAAACAATACAAATAATTAATAACAGAATAGAGAAAATCATGGAACAGAAAAATTCAAAAAATGTAAATATAAAATAAAATTTAACATCAGTTACGTTTTTGAAAGAGCATATGTTGCCATTTTTCTTTCTAGCGTTTTTTTCCTTTATTCTTAAGAATTTCAATTATTTTTTTTGAAAATAGTAGTTTGTATTTTATATCTTATATGAGTGGAAGTGTTGACAAATTTCTAATGCCTTCTAGTTTGGATATTTAAATGTTTGAACTTCTTTGAATATGTGTTCATCCGAAATGTATTCGAATACCTAGTGATATGTATAACTAATTTAAATATAAAAATTGTTGGTATTGATTTATGATGAATACAACTCTTTGGCATTCTAGTTTCAGTACAAAAATAAAGACAGTTGTAAAGTATATACCAAAAATATAAATACAAATTAGTTGTAAATCAAAATGATATTGAAAAATACAGTTGCAATGAATACATAATACATAGAATAAGTTGTATTCAAAATAAATTGTATTTATATTTCAATATTCAATTCTGTTATATTATTATTTCACTTTAAATTTGCAGAAAGTATTTTCTGGCTCAGTTTTATTTCAAATATCAGGTTGTATTTCAATATCGTTTATCAAACACAGAATGAATACCAATAATTTTGTATTCCCCTTCCTGTGATGTATTCGTCGCAATTTTATATATTATGTATTCATAAAAATTATATTGCTTTAGCCAAATAAAATACAAAATATGTCTTACTAAATTTGTATTTCAAATATCATGTTGTATTTCAGTATGATTTTGTATTTCAAACGAAAAAATGAATACCAATAAATTTCTGATTGATTCAGTCATTGTAGACAATCAAATGCTTTCCCCAAAATCTGAAACCCTAAAAACAAATTTTGATATTATCAAAATATAAATGTATTAAATATCAAACAAAATAAACATATAAATGAATTTCTAGATTCTACAAAATCTGAAAAATTAAAAGAAAATCACAAAAAAATTGTTTAAAAGAATAAAAATCTGAAATACATAAATATTTGATGAATATCTAAACAAAATCACATAAAAATAAAAAAAATGACTGAAAATCCATAATATATAGAATCCGGAATATACACCATAATCGGTGATTTTAAACAACATATCTAAATAAATAATGGAAATTACCTTGCCAATCGAGAAATCTCTTGAATTAATAAAGAGATTTCGTTTAACAATCGAGAAAATTTCTTGAATTAAAATATATATTTTGATGAACAATTTGTGAGCACCTTGAAGAAAGAGAATCTGAAAACGTGAAAGGTGGGAGTAGAAACGTGAAAGGTGGGGTAGAAACGTGAAAGGTGAAGAAGGAAGGTTGGGTATTGGTTTAATTTTTTTTTCTTTTTAAACGGTTATTGGTTTAGAATTTGGTCCAATATAGGATTGTTTTCATAAATAAAATTAATTTTAAGTAATAAAATCTGAATACATATTATTTTCTAAAAATATTGTCATTCCGACGTTTTGAATAAATATTTTAAAGTGTTGTTGTTTGACTAATTATGTTAGGTATTATGACTTAATTGCTAATTTCCCCTATTTTATTCAATTAAGTAAAATATTTGAATATAATTAGGAACAAAGTTACAGGGGACAAGGTGAGATTGACCTTTGTTGCAAAAAAAAATGAGAAAAATGAGATTGAGATGATTCATACGTGTTAAGAATGTGCATGTAAGGAGGTATGAGAGGTGATTGGTTGTGGTAGGGGTAGAGGTAAGCCGAAGAAGAATTTGAGAGTGATGAGGATTGTGGAGGAGCTAATTAGATAGGATCAAATATACCGTAGACATGACTTTAGATAAAAAAATTACAAAGATAAAAAAATTAAGATACTAAATAGCCAAGTGTTGTCACTCTCCTCTCTTCTCCTTAATTAGTATGATTATGTCGTTATCACATGATCTCTTATTCTTCAATGTCTATTAGACTATTACTATATGTTATTATATTTGTTTTGCATATTGCCTTTATTGTTTAATTTTTTCTATAATTTCTCGTCAAATACATTTTGATTAAATCGAAAGTTTACTGAAACAATCTCTTTATCCATAAGATAGAACTTATAAAATCTGCATATATTTTATCTTCTTTATATTTCATATATAAAATTACACAAAATTTATTGTAATTAAATAAAACATTTGCCTATAAAAATAAGATATCTTGCATTTATAAATTTATATAAATATAAAAACCATATGCGAGTGAAGTTTTATCTTGTTAAAAAACCTTTATGAATTAATCTTCCATTATTATAAAGAAGGTATAACATGGATATTTACGGACAACTTCCAAGAATTTCAACATTCGAAATAAATCAAACGTAGTACTATAGGTTATTTAATTAGTATTCTTCTCGTTTATTTTTACTTATTTATTATATTAAAAATAAATGTTCAATCGGTATATTCCAATTCCAGACTTGTGGGGAACCCCTTTCCCTTTTCCTTTCCTAACAAACTTTTCATTTTTTCTTTTCGAAATCTTAGAATAATTCACAACCGCTATAATGTTCGTCATAGCCTCTGTCCTTTGAATAGATATTGTATGGACAACTTCAAAAATTTCAACATTCGAAATAAATCAAACGTAGTACTATAAGTTATTTAATTAGTTTTTTCTCAGTTTATTTTTACTTATCTATTATATTAAAAATAAATGTTCAAGGAATATATTCTAGTTCCGAACTTTTGTGCAACCCCTTTCCCATTTCCTTTCTTAACAAACTTATTAGAGTTTTTTTCTTTAAATTTCAAAATAACCCACGACACTATAATTTTTGTCATAGCCTTTATCCTTCGGATATAAGCACTTTGTGCGCACCAAGGTTAACAAACATTTCAGCTTTTATCCTATAAAATAAATAGTTCCATTTATTTCAAAGGTTAGAAATCATGAGGAAGATTCCACTTGATTGGTTCACTTTATCCTATTATTCTCATATCACCTTTTCACCTAAATTAAAGGGGATATATGGAATAAATGGAATTCTTGCGTTCTTTCTTATAATTTTTTATAAATAAAAAAAAAGGGTCTAGCCCATCGGCGAGCTTCTAAAATTGACATCATGTTTAACTTAGATATTTTAATGGTATGATATTTATTTTAGACACTTTATATATGGTTTTGTTGTGTCATTTTGACACTTTTTGCTTATAGAGGCGGAAAAAAATTAGTCCATCATAGTGGCAAGTTAATTGTACTTCCAATTAGGATGTAGTTAGTTGGTTCGGTTCGATTTTAAATATTATTAATTTATAGTTTGTAAACACGTTAAATTGATTAATAACTAAATCAATAAGATATTTCTTATCGAATTTTGATTAATTAGGTTTTGGTTTTTAATGATTTGGATTTCAATTTAACCGATAAAAAAAATGCTCATATAATCATAGCAATGATAGCAAGAATATAAGTGCAACACAAAAATACACTTATCTCTTTTGGCTAAGACATAATTGTTCGAATTCCTTCTAAAGTCTCATACAAAAAATTACGAAAACAACATTGAGTGTTTGTCATTTTTCACAATCAAACCTAAAACCGAGAAAAGAGAAGGTAATATTATTTTATGTCAAAAAGAGAAAATGTGACATAATAGAGAAGTAAAGAGTCTAATTTGTGTTGCATACGGCCGAAAGTAATACTAAAATTTAAGAAATAGCATTGGTATTCACTATAGACTAACTATAGGAACAAGCAAATTTCCCTTTAGCCACTCGCGAATGGGCATCAAAAAGGAACTCCCACTAAAACCTCAAGGAAGATTGAATCCCCTAGGTGCAAGTTAAACATCAATATTTTGATTATTGATTTAACCATTAACCAAAATTATAAAATCGATCAACCCAAAAAAAATAATTACAAATTCGTTTAAAATCGTTAACCCAATTAATAATCTAATAATGATAAACTAATAGTATTTTTTTTATTCGATTTATTGGTTAAGTAGATTTTTACGTACCCCTACTCCCAATTATATCTCAAATTAGTTTTTAATGCCCTTTGCATAGTCAAATATTTTATTAAGAGGTTTAAAATATGAAAAAGTAAAAAAAATATTGAGAGAGGTTCAATATTTATTATATATATATATAACAAAAAATTTTTTAAAAAAAACATGTATAAAAAGTGTAAATATTTTCAGGAAAAAAAAATCGAATAAACTTCTTTGGTCCTACCTGCCACCCCTACTCCACCCTCTCTATTATTTTGCAGATTCTAGATAACTAAATTTATTAGTCTACTGATCTTTTTATGTTATAAGGTGTTTCATTATTTGTACTAGGGTGTGCAAATTTCAATTTAACTGATAAATAAAATCAAAACAAATATTATTAGTTTATTAGTGTCAGGTTATTGATTTAACAATTTTTTAATTGTTTTTTTTAATCAACCTATCGAAAAAGGATCTGCACATTTTTATCCTTAATTAATTATATATAAAAGTGACTTTAGAATTAATAACCCTATGCTAATTTCCTATTTCCGTTTACTTAGTTTCGTTAATTGAACTATAATACGTTATATACACATGCAAAGAATAAACCAATTTAAGATTTAGAGTTTAGTATAAAAGAGTATGGTGAAACAATTGAGAGTTTCCCCATTCTAAATCAAAGGTGTTAGGTCAAAACCTTAGGAATGGATAACTCAATTGGGAACACCCTTTGAACCCTTTAGTGGGTATATGTGACGTGGATCTAAATTAGTCAGGTGAGTAAACTTCAGATATTGAGGGATTAAAAGAAATTCAAGGTTTAATGATTCTAATGTTTTTCATTCCTATTAATATATTGCTATGGTTTTGCTTAGAAGTGATTGTATTGCTTAAGTCACACAAAGCTTCTACACCATATCTATCTACAAAACATGATGACATTCATCAATAAATTACAAAGAATGGAAATATTGTTACAAATTTTCTTTCAAATTTTACAAAATTTGGCAATTGTGGAGCTGATACACCTTGGATATGGAAATCTGCTAGTCCAAAATTATGCTTGCGTAGGCATTGGCGAAGTCGGAGGCTTGAGATCAGGATACTGCAACCACAAATAAAGAAAGGATTTAACTTATATATAATAACAGTATAAAGAATTTTTACATTATCAGTGTACGCTTTATTGTGTTGCAGCAGGTAGCCTGCTTAGTTTTTAGGTCGTTACTCCCAACTTTGACGGTTACATGAAGTTATCTTTTAGATGACCAGTGTATAGATGTTAATATGAATAAGATGACAACAGCACGGGATGTGGATGTCCCAGAGACGGATCACAAGTAATTGAATTAGTCCATTCAGCAATATAATACCACAATCTCAGAATTTAAACGAGGATCATTCTCGATTGATCCTGATATAGTGAAATGATGGGACCAACTATTGCGATAAAGAGAAACTTACATTGGGATATGGAGAAAGTGGCCTTGTAATTCCAGTTAGTGCTTCTGCTGTTACTTCTGGTTTTGGAGCTGAACTGATTTCTGGAGTAGACTCGGCAGATACTTCTACCTTGGAAACTGTTTCAGCTTTCCCCACACTGCCACTAGGTTGTGAAGGTATCGGTGACGTTGGAGGCATGAGATCAGGATACTGCATCAACACATTAGAAAGAGATGATGGCCACCATTGATGGCTCGGTGTGAACAACTAACATTCTTTTGCTATGGGCCTTGAAGTGGATCGTATAACGTAGATAGGTCTGGGTATGAGGTTTATACGGTGAAGGTTGGTAAGGACGAGTTAGTGACTCGTGTTATGGACAGGCCAGTACACAAATCATAATGAAATGATCAAACTAACTATTCAGGATGAAAAGGAAACTTACATTAGGATATGGTGAAAGTGTCTCGACGGATGCTTCTACTTTAGATGATGCAGCATCCACCTCGGGAACTGATTCACTTGTCTCTGCAGGTTCAGGCAGATTTTTTCTAGTCACTGGAACAGGAAGAAGAGCCAGCCCTATTTGCTGAAGTTTCAAGGTGAGAAGCTTAGTTACATGATTAATGAAACTGTGACTATGAAGTATATATCTAGTCGAAAGCAAACATACAGTTCTCTGATATGGCAAGCAAAACACTTTAGTAAGTTCTGAACGTATGAGCACATTACCTTAATGTCACCTACAAGCTCCTTTGGAGCAATCTCTTTGGTGAGGAACTCATCAACTTGTTGCAGACTTTGCTTTCTGTCCTGGAAAGTGAAAATGTCCAACATATTAGTGGACCTCTCAAGTTCAAAAAGTTTCTACAGTGATCAGTATCAATGTTAAGTAACTTGTGGAAACCATAAGAGGCCAGTCTCTAGTAAAATTGGATTCACCTTCTATCATAAAACAAAGCAGTTTTAGAAGTAAAATTAATAAATCAAATGATATATCTTTCATGGAAGTTACGGAGGTCACAAATTAGGGTGGTAGGTTAGTAGGTAGCTGAGTGTCGTCTTGTTATCCAGCGAGATAGGCTTCTCCTTGCATACCAGTAGTATTAGCACCATTCTTGTTGTTTCTTGTCACTCAATTTCTATTACTATGTGTAGTTTATTGTGTTTTGGCTGTCATTTTATTTTGTTGTGGCTACCCGCTACTGTTCCTTTTCTCTGTATGTTTTAGAATACTTCTCCTATTATTTGCGATGTCTTCATTAATTCTGTTTTCTCCTTTGAAATCTGCTTTGATATGTGTTACCTGAGTCGCTTCTTTTTTCTCTTTTTATATCTGCTTTGATATGTGTTACCTGGCTTAGGGTCTTTTGGAAACGGCCTCTTTACCACCACGAGGTAGGGGTAAGGTCTACGTACACTCCACCCTCCCCAGACCCCATCCATGGGATTTTACTGGGTATGTTGTTGTTACTGTTGTTGATATTTCTTTTACATGTTATAATTTGAGTGTTCAAAGTGATCTTCAGAATACACAATTTTAGATTCAAGATCTTATTACAGTTGAAGGATATATTTGTTACTGAAAAAAGGATAAGAAACTCATCAGGTAAAAGAAACGAGCAATGCAAGATAGATGAGTGTAGCTAATGGCCAGATCGGCAGGACTACATTTCTGACATCCCTTTCGAGGCAAGAAAAGGATACATTGTAAATGGTGTTGACGTACCTCTGCAAATAGAAGTTTTGTGCTGACTAGTTGGATAAGTCCAGCTGAACCTAACAGTTGAAGTAATGTTTCCGCCTGATAAAAAGGGCCAATGGTGAGCTTTCTAACAAATTGTGCTCAATATAATGTTTAAGATAAGATATATTGGATCCCGACCTCTGAGAACACCAAAAGTCCAAACGCAGCAGCTGCGGCAACACCCAAACCTACAGCGACAGAATCAGAACCGTCCTGCATATCCACATTCCACCAAAGTTATCTCAGTTAAGTCAAGTCAAAATGTTACGCAAATAGTAGCAGTAGACTAGTAGTTTTCACCATATAGCCAAATGGATTTTGATAAAATGCAAGTTGAGTCGTCTCTTAAATAAAACTATGTGAAATATCACTTATATCTGTCATTTGTTTTAAAGGGATGTTAGGTGTTACCTGTATCTGTCATCCCAAAACCATTCACCTAGGAATTGTTATATAAGGATTGTGGAGTTAAAGTACAGAAGATCTACAAAACAGAAATGTACAACTGTTCCTTGCATTGAAAAAAAAATCTTGATTTGTCCACTTCTACTATATGGTAAGACTTCTAAAGAAAACCACAGCTAAGAGGCCGAGTTATAGTCAATACGACCATGAGCTTTTGGCATTTTTTATGCAATTAGGAAAAACAGAAGTTGTATGCATTGAAAATCCCAGGAAGTGAGATGTCAACTCATTTAATTCTGCCGTAACATCTTAAATCAACGTCACTCCTATTGCATGCATATTTACCATGCCTTTTCCTTTGATGAGTTTATAGACTCCAAACATTACATATTACTAATTTGCAGTTACAGAAACCCCATAAACTTCTTGGACTCAAATGGCATAACCATATCTGTGTTTGGGAGGTCAAATGCAAAGTAACAGTGCTTTAAGAGAGAAAACATACCCCAAAAAGACCATCAAGAGCATCAGACAGGCCCAGATCAAGACTAAATGTTTTCTTAGGAAGTATCCAAGGGAGGCCACTATTCTGCAGAAATTGGAATTCAGTATGCTTCACGCCACCAACATTCTAGGAAATTCAGAAAGATAACAATATTTTTGAGTATAACCTTCCATCCTCGGGGACCTTCAGCACCATCTTTAATTGCATATGCAGATTTAAAACCATTTGCTGTGACAAGCTCTGCAACCAGTTCAGAGTTTCCATCAAATCTGGCTTCATTACAATCCAGAAAGAAAAAGGATTAGAGTTAATTTGTTCAACTAGTTGGCTGATACAAGCATATTTGTGGAGGCTATTTTTGTAAACAAATTTTTTTTTTTAGAAATTATGCAATGCATGTTATTTTTAATATACCACACTAAACACTACATAAGAAATAATCTCAGTAAAACTAATGCAAGCATAACTAATACAAGCATTACTAATACACCATCACTATCCTTATACACTCTACCAAACGACCCCTGATTGGTTAAAGAATGTAAGCATGTGATTCTTTGTCTAGTTCAGTTTTAAGGGACAACTTGCGCCAGGTTTCACTAAGATTCCAAAAAGATAAACATAATGTTGAAGTGTGCGGACATCTAATCTAAAAACTTAATGATCACACCTTCAGTTACTTAATTACGTCTTCAACACGCCCCTTCACGTGCAGATGTGACTTTCTTTCTTAGACAAAGTTCCTTGTCTTTCATTTTTTTTTTTTTTTTTTGATGGATGGGTATAGTGAGACTTGAACAAAGGACCTCGTTTTGCTATGAAACCATGTTGAAGTGTGATCACTTTAACTAAAAGTTTAAGTTGTCACACACACTTTTATTTACTTAAATATGCCTTCAAAAACATAAAACTCTACATACACAATCAACATAAGAATAATTTTGAAATCTTACTTGTCTAGAATGAACAATGTGGTATTCTCTGGCTCCTTAAACTTCAAAGCTAGCTTATTCAAGAACCCTGTCTTATCTTCACCTTTATAAACAATTGTAACTGGCTTCTTCTTGAAACCACTTATATCTGGACTCCCCACTTCCTTCAATTCAACAGTGGGTCTTATATCAACTAACTCTGAACTCTCATCATCTGCCAATTTTGCATAAGCTTTCTTAGCAGACTCAACACCCCATGATGGCTTAGGCATTTTACCAAACACCTGAGACACAATAAATGGTAAACCCAAAACAGCAAAACCACCAGCTATAACTAAAGGATTATCTGATACGAAATTGGTTAAGGTTTCAACAAATGCATTTGCATCAAAATCATCAGTACTAGTACTAGTAGTTGATTGCTGAAGCGCCTCCTCATATGTCAATGCTTTAGCTAAACCTGTAGTGAAAACAGAGGAAAGTAAAACTAAACCCCCTTGAACATTTCTTGATATACCCTCTACTGATCTTGACAAGTTGGTGCTAAAATTGGATGAATTTTGAAGATTCTTGAATTGGAAAGATGGGGTTTTTTTGGGTTCATTTCTTCTATCAGAAAAAACTGAAACAGGGGTTAATCTTGCTGCATTGAGAGCCTCCATAGCAAGAGGATTTTTTTTTGAAATTTTAGCAAAATCTTGATATCCCCTAGTGAAAGGTTGTAGATATGTGGAAGGTTCATGGGGCTGGTGATTAAGTGGGCCAATTTTGTAGATGAATAGCTTTTTTTTGTGTGTTATTTGGCAATTTTGAGTGGCCAAGAATTGCCAAAGGAAATCTTTTATGGAACTCTACATTTTCCAGTGCTACCCACTTCAACTTTTGCTTCATTTGCAGTACACTGTACTTTTATTGCTGACACAGAATGAGCTTCCTCATTGGCTTAAGTTAAGCAACAGAAAATGTTTTTTTCTTGGGAATGTGTCAATTTTTATTATATCATTACCTAAGAGGTCGTTTCATTTGTAGAATGAGAATAATCTTGAAAAATATTTACCATCAAACTCAGTCTAAGTGTAGTGTCCGGGCAATCTTGTGAGCACTTGGACTAATATCTAGGAATACCTATCACCTCCCATCGAGCAACAAGTACCAAGCAGAAACCAAAATGAAAAATACCGGCAACATAGGAGAAAAAATATTGTTCTGTTGGGCGTTTTATCAAACAGCTGGTCTGCAGTTTCGACAATCCATTTAACACAAACTTTCATCCCTTTTTCAGCTTAGAGCATTTCTCAAATCTTTTCATCATGAAGACGAGCCAGAAATTTTACTAAGACGCATCAAAATATTAATTAAAAGAAAGATACACGTAAAACCAAAAATTAGGGGAGTCAGCCTATTGCATATATACATAAAATTAAATTATTAACTATATAGGGTAATTTTTCGACAAAAATATGAATTTGCAAAGAGAAAATAAAAGTGCAATTTTTAAGGCACAACATTTAAGAGTTCTATCAAAGGTTTTTCTCTTATTTAATTTTGTGCTTAGTTTTCTCCATGGGCCCAAATTAATAATTAAAAAACAACAACTATGCTGTCCGTTTATCCCACATCGGTTAAACACTGCAGTGAGGAACTGTTTTTAATGTCGAGTATGGAAATACAATATCACGACCTTACTTGAACAGGATCTGTTCTACAGGCTGAACAGGCTCGTATTACTGTAATACTTGATTTCTAAGGAGACAGGAAATCAAGTTTGGTTAATGAGACATGGCCATTTGACTATATGGTGTTGGGATGGTCTAATGGTTGTCCTTCAAGTTTGGTTAATGAGACATGGCCATTTGACTATATGGTGTTGGGATGGTCTAATTTGACTCTATGGTGTTGGGATGGTCTAATGGTTGTTTGACAGACTTTCGACTCCTTTTTTTTTTCTTGGTTGTGTCTATTTGTAGACATTTTGCCCTGTGTGAAACTGCCATCGATGACTGTTCAATCAATGACACTACTATAATGTATTGCCAAGGTTTAATAAACTAGGATTTAGGAGTAGTCATTTAAAAAAAACTAAACATTAAGTTTATAAGTTAAATGTTGTTTTATACCACATACATATAGGCAGAGGCGTATCCAAGATTTTCGCAAGATGGGTGCATAATTATAAAAAATATATCTTAAATATAAATTTGATCGGTTTGACCTTTAGGTTTGTAATATGAACCATTAAATTTTAAAAATTATAGGTCCAAAACATATAATGCTACTAGTTTTAAATTTTAATATACACATTTGATTTAATTATATAAAAAATTTACAGTGCTAATTATTTTAGGAATTTTCAATGTAACACACTTGAAAATTTTGAAAGATTAAAGAAAAAAAATAAAAGAATAATTAGTTGAACCGCCAAAAGTGTAACCAATAACAACTTAGAGGGGTGTTAGTAAAAGACAAGATAGATATAAGATTTAAATTTCTATCCTCACTTAAAGAGGTGCACCCATTCATCATCGTATTTTATATAATAGTTTGAACGTGGGTTTACACATCTATATTTAAATATTTTATAAAAAATATAACACTACTATATATGATCTAGAGAGGGGAGCATGGGTTCACGTGAACCAAGACACCCCCTCTAGATACGCCCCTGCATATAGGGCTAGTTTGGTGCGACGGATAAATGATAACTTAATTTTGCCCTGTGTGAAACTGCCATAGATGACTGTTCAATCAATGACACTACTATAATGTATTGCCAATGTTTAATAAACTAGGATTTAGGAGTAGTCATTTAAAAAAAAAACTAAACATTAAGTTTATAAGTTAAATGTTGTTTTATACCACATACATTTAAATGTTGTTTTATACCACATACATTTAAGTGTTGTTTTATACCACATACATATAGGGCTAGTTTGGTGCGACGGATAAATGATTACTTATTTTGAGATTAATTTTAGGATGAATTTATTTCGTGTTTGAATGGAATAAAATCGTGAGATAATTTATTTCAAGATTGTAGTGTTATTTTTATTCCACATTGAGGGTAGGATAAAAATTTCGGGATAAATTTTAAGATGAACTTATCTCATGTTTGGTTGGGATGAGATAACTTATCCCATGGAATAGTTCGTTTGATTTCAACTTACATATACTCATATAATAGAGAATTATGACTTTAGTTTTCCAACAAATGTCTCAAGAACTAGAACTAAAAAACTCGTAATAATTTAGGGATAAGATAATCAGTGATCTAATTAATCATGTGACACATTTTTTCAACTCAAAAGCAAGTTCATCTAGTGCTTTAGTTGAAGAGCCATCTTCACTCAACACCTTTTTTGCTGCATCTTTTAGCTCTTTTATTCTAATACACACTTCTCTTCCCTCTTCACCTTCCATCAATTCTTTCACCACTTCACTAATTTCCGATCGCCCAACGATACCATTGCCACGAATTTTCGGCCTTAGTGCCACTTTTAAATCCTCAGTTAACATCACCGCGTTCGTTCTTTGATCTGCAAAGAGAGGCCAAGCAATAAGTGGAACGCCACAAACCACACTCTCCAGAATCGAGTTCCACCCACAATGAGTCAGAAATCCACCAACCGACACATGACTAAGAACTTGAACTTGTGGTGCCCAATTAGGCAACACAAGACCTAACCCTTTGGTCCTTTCCAAGAACCCAATAGGTAAAAAATCAAGAGGGTTGGTTGAATTTTGGTTATTGAAATAAGTGCCATTTGGAATTCTATCATTTGGACATCTAATTACCAATAAAAATCTTTGTCCACTCATTTCTAATCCTATTGCTAGTTCAATTATTTGTTCATGTGAGAGGGTCCCACCACTCCCAAATGAAATGTAGATTACTGATCCACGTGGCTGCTTATCAAGCCATGTCAAACATTGTGACACGTCATCATCAATTTTTTTATCCATTAGTGTAAGTGGTCCAATTGAGTAGATTTTTGGCTTATTGTTATATGCCTCTTGTAGATATTTAATTGTTTCAGGTTCCAAATCAATGAAGCTGTTTAAGATAATGCCATGAGCCATTTTGAACCTCTTAGTATGGTGAAGAGCCCATTTGTATGCATCATCTTCTCTATCGTGAAGTGGATCCGGAAGATCCTTCCCGTGTATAGGTCTGCATCCTGCGGTCAAAGAAAGACTTGTTTAAATTTTGAAATACGAAATGTGTCGTGTAAATTGAAACAAAGTATAATACTTATGAATATAAAAGCTAGCATGTTATGCCATTTCTATGGATTGGGCTTCCTGATTTTAGGCACATCAAAAAAATGTCAGGGCCTTTTTCTCAAACGAAAATGACATAGATGAATCAAACTTAAAACATATGACCTAAATGAGTCTTTCTCAAAGTTCAATGGTATATTTGAGTTTTTTCCCTAAAATAAATATTGTGTTTGATACTTCCTTCCTTTCCCTTTATATAATATTGTTTCACTAGACATAAAATCTTTTAAAAAAAAAGTTTTTTTATGACTAAAATGAAATAGAGTGAATATTAAAGAGTTATAAAAATATTGTTTTTTTCTATTAACAGGTTAAAAGGATGTATCATATCAAAACAACAAACTAAAATTAAAATTTTAGATTCGTCTCTGACCTGGAATACAAACAGGCTCTTGCAAATCTTTATACTCGCAAAGAACAGCTTCATCAAGCTCCGGAAAATACAGATCTAGAGACAACATCGTAGCCGTGGTAGTGTAGAACATATAAGGTGACACATTGAACGCATTTGCTAAATCAAATGCATCAGTACCAAATAAATCAACCACAAAGGCCACTACTCTGTTAGATTCGATAACAGACTTAAAAACCTCACGTAGAGATGAAAGAGAACGAGTTATAGTAAGGGAAATACGCGTTTCCATAAGAACATCATCTGATAAATCATCGAAGTTAACAGGAGGAAGAAGGATATAATTGATGCCTGGGGGAAGGGAGCTAAGGAAAGTGTTTTGAGATTTCGAGATGGGGCCATCAGTAGGGAGGATGAGTGTTATAGAGAAGTCGTGTTGTAAAATGAGTTGTTTGGCGAATTTAACTAGTGGGATTAAGTGACCCATGCCGGGTGTTGGTACCATGATTATATGGGGATTTTGTGATTGTGTTAGGGTTTGAGTATTTGCCATTGTTGAAGAGATGATGGAACTTGTAGTAATGACATACATACATATATATAGACAAGACTAGTGGTGTGAGTTGTGTTAGGTTAATTCTGTTGATATTTTGTATTCTCATCACCTCTTGTAGGTTGGTTGACTGAACCAAGTTAAATGTTTGTGTCTTTTAATATATTTCTCGTTTGTCTTCTTACTCAGGGTCTATCAAAGTTTTGCTAACTTTCGCATCACACCAAATTATTTCAGTCATACCTAATGGCAGCCCTAAAATGTATTAAAATTTATTTATTTATCTCTAAATGAAAGACTATAAGACAATTGACAAAAGTTTTTTTGGCTAAATTATAGGAAAGACTTGTGGAACTTTGTCTTGTTGCTAAACAAAGAGGATGGGGTTTGTGCCAGGGGCGGACCCACGTGTTGTCCAGGGGTTCACCCGAACCCCCTCGATAAAAAATTACACTGTATATATAAGGTGCGTTTTCTGGATTTATTTGGATATATATATTTTGAAGCCCCTTGATGACAAGGTGAAGGAGATAGCCTAGTGGCAGCTCCCTTCAAAATTAAGCCTGACGTCCAGTTATTTTTTAGTTTTTTACATTCAGTTTTTCTTTTCTTTTTAGTTCCAGTTCCGATTTTCATGTTTTTTTTTTTTTTTTAATAAAACGTGCTAAAATGTGGTGTTAAACCCAAAAAATTCAAGGGTCTCATACTCCCATTCCTAAAAATTGTACCTATTAACTTTATACTACTACTTTCTTGAAATTTTATTTTGTTGGCTTATTTACACGTTTACACTTTTATTTTTCGAACCCCCTGAACGAAAATCCTGGGTCCGCCACTGATTTATGCAATTCAAAAACATTATAAGAATCGATTCAAGAGAAAAAGCCTATGCCTTGGAATAAATAAGACCTAAAGGACACTACTAAAAAAAATACAAAAAAACGATAGAAAATTGAGGAAAAATCGATCTTGTTCATCAATTTATTTTTTTAATAGAAAACCAACAGATATCCGTTAGTTTTTTTTTTTTGAGTATTTAATTTTTGAAGTGCAAATCAAAATTGCAGTTGAGAAGTATAAATAAAAATGATGGAAATATTTTGTCAAAAAGCATGTTGTGGACGAGTGGTAGATTATTCAAAGTCATAGAAAATGCCTATGTTTGATTTAAGTAGCTACATTTTTTATGTATATTTCCTAAAAATCGACGATGTACAATCTACTGATTTGGTATTGGTTTTCCTTTAAAAAAAAAATCATTTTATTTTTATTTTTTTCCATTTTTTGTTCCCTTTTTTTGGTAGTGTGAAGAGATCGATTTTTGAGTTGTTGGATTAATAGATGAAAAGTAATTAAGAGATTCTTTTGAATTGGCTTGTTTTAGATGTTTTAAGCCAAAATAATTTGTTTTTGTAGTATTATATGATTTGAATAAAATAAGAAAATATTTGTAAACATTTATTTTTAAGTGTTACATAGGCCATAAAGGCAATTCAAACAAATTCTAAATCTCAATCTACACTTTAAAAAAAAAAAGTGGGCTCAAATTAGGTACGAAAGTAAATTATTAAGAGCAATTTTCACATATAGCAAACACAAAATTTATATTTGTATGCTATAACAAAGTTTGCATAATTGCGCTCCATAGCAAACATAAATATGTATATTTCGCTATACATATACAAAAGAAAGCAGTTGTATAATCTGTTTTGGTATACATTTACAAAACGATCAATTGTATAAAGTGAGAGAGGCGAGTGAGCGAGCGAGATCTGGGAGAGAGGCGAGTGAGCGAGCGAGATCTGGGAGAGTGGCGAGTGAGCGAGCGAGATCTGGGAGAGTGGCGAGTGAGCGAGCGAGATCTGGGAGAGGGGAGAGAGGGGAACGAAAATATATGTATATATACAATTTTCTCTCGCTTTATACAAACACAAACGCACTTTATACACTTGCGTTTGTATAAAAAATGAGAGAGGCGAGGGAGAGAACGAGAGTGGCGATCGAGATTCACCAGGAGAGAGGTGAAATAGCAACAGTTTGCTATGTGGTACAATTAAATCAAACTATATTTATAACATTTAATTTGAATTAATAGTTTTCTATTATATACAATTTTCCCACCTATTAACCCATTTTATTAGTAGCATTATTGCCCCAATTGATAGAGACTACAGTGTAATTACTGGACTAACTAATAGATGACAAATAAGTTTCAATTCACATAGAAAGTGGACCCAATTATTAGATAAGAAAGTAAAACATGAACCATGTTTTATATCATTATTGTCCCAATTGATAGAAAATGTAATTGTCTTTAAAATATTTTTATATATAAAATATAAAAATAATATACCATTAAATATTTCATCTTGGACCAATTTGATTGAAAGAGCTACAAGCAAACACGTAATTAACGTTTAAAATCTCAACTTCTGAATTTAATCTTAGTAGATTCACTTCTTAATTAATATCTTTTCATTTATATGATTTTAATCTTTTTATCTCTGTTTAATTTATTTTACACTACTGTAAATAGTAGAATATCTCTATTATGATTATATTTTAACTCATAACATTTTATACAATAAAATATTTTGAGAAATTTAGTAAAAAAATATGTAAATATACATGATATCACGTACTAATTTTAGTTAGGTGAATTAAAATAATAACTGAAATATTGGTCATCTTTGTACTGAAAAATGCCAATAATATTGGTGAAAGTTTTCTCGAAGGTGACCGTTGTTTTAACGGATAACTAAGATTAGAAAACTCTTGGTAGTTGTGCCTTACTTCACATGATAAAATAGTACATGTCATGAAATGTCTAAATTTATGTATCGAGAACCGTTGTGGTAGAGTTGTAAGTATCTTTTAATCCTTAATCGGATGTTTTGAAGAGTAGTTTTTGTTAGAAAATGTTTTATCCATCAACGTGAGACTTTTTGTTGTGAATATTTCGAATATAATCGAACTTTAATGTGGATATCAAATGCTAGATAAAATAAAATAAAAAAAATATCAAAGTTTATGTTTGTTTCCGTCGGCGTTATTTTTTACTTTATTTGAAATTAATAGAATTAGAATTGGAGTTGGAGTTAAAAATAATATATGTTGTGTTTGGTTATGTTTTTTGCAAAAAAATATATATATTTGGAATGAAGTTCATATTCAAATGTGCTAAATACAACTTCAATGAAATTAGTTAGGTACCAAAGTTAAAGAGATAAATTTCAGAACAAAATGTAGATTATTATGCATTTGATTAGGGATATTAGTTAATTCTTAAATTACTTATTCCACAATTATCTCATATATATGATGAATTAATAACTAATCACATAAAATAACTTTATACTATTCATACTAAGCGACCAAATTTAAAATTCAACCTCAATTTAAAATTTAAAATTTTCATAGTCAAATATATTTTTTCAAATAAAGTAGAAAATTATATTTTTAAAAAGTAAATAATTTCTATGATCAAAGTTCAAACAAGTCCTTAGTCAATATTGTTGAGGAAATGCATGCTATCTATTAGTTTGTTTTGTGCGTATTTATTATATTATGATCGTCGATCGACAGGAAGACATTGATGAGGAATACTCTCATATTTAATCGATATTGATTATTATTGAGTCTTGGAGATCATCATTAATATTAAGATCAATCGCTATATTATTTTCTATCGTACGTTATAATATTAAACAAAACGAGTGGGAGTTTATATAGTTTATTTATGTGATGCTAAAAAAATAAAAAGATGAAGAAAATTAGAGTTGAGTAATATTGTTAATGGCCAACTTGGAAGAAATTTATGGAATCTACAACTCGCCAAATAATTTGCTAAAAATAAATGGAAAAATTACATAATAAAGCGAACATGTTTTATGTATTTATTATAGACTATTACTATAATTTAAAGAATTAAATTATATAACTATATTTTAAAGTTTTATAACAAATTTCTCCTCTCACTCACCTTTTTGCTCTCTGTATCGTTACCTCCTTCTCTATCTCTCACTTGAATTAAAATTCAATAAGAACCAAAGGACCTAGAAGTTCAAATGGGATATTACTATTACTGTTTTTCATCCTGTATTTTTACGATACTTAGAACAAAAACTTTGAAAAACTTAATAAGAAACAATAAAGTTTAAAGAGTATTTCAAAACTAGAAAAATTAAAATCAGTAGAAAAAATAAAATCAGAAACATATTAGAAACAATATACAAAATATTTTTCTCAAAAAAGAAAATCGAGTCCATTGAATGCACAGTGTCCCCTTAAAGAAATTACTCCCCTCAAGTACTCGAGGTTAATGGAATATATCCTCTCAGGATAGAACAATCTTACTCACCAGTGTATCGATACTTATAACCACGGTGTCAGCGAACCACTCAACGGTAGTAAAGTAAACTTAGAATACTAGATTTAGTAGTAGTATATAGTAGTACAATTGCAGATACACTCAAAAAATATGAAATCATCTTTGATCACATATTCAGACTCATAGTATGCCTGAACAAGAGAGAGAGATAATATGATATCAATTGTATTCTAAAAGAGTACAAACCACATGACATAAATGTATAACAAGGACAAAATAAAATTAATTACAGTGATATAAATTTATAGTCAGTTGCAGATACACTCAAATACATAGAGAACACATAAGTTATAAATACAGTACTTGATACAATTGTATTTGATGATAAATATCCAACCACTTTAAAAATTATGTTGCCCATTCCAGCAAATCATAAATACCTAGCCAACGCTATGAAGAGGGTCAAACAAAAAAAAAAACATGAAAATCACAAAACAACCTTGAGGATCGTTACAATAATATGCATACATCTAGTTTTCTACGTGTGATTTTCTCTCAAAATATGATTTGAGATATTTGTGGTACAATTTGTGTATGAAATCTATATAAATTAAATTATATATACTACAATCTTAAAAAGTATTAAGAAATGATGTGTATGAAATATGTATGAAATCTGATATATATATCATTTTTTGAGATATGTGTGGTCATAGTATATGTATAAATTCTATAAAAAATAGTTTTAAAATATTGAAAAAGTGATAAGTGTATGTAATATATATGATTTGTATCAATTGAAATGTGTATGATTCAGTGTATATAAAATGTATAAATTATGTATAACTAAGCGATTTTTGACCCAACTATGTATAATTTCTGAAATTTGTTCGAGCAAAAATAAATGAAGAAAAACATAGGATAATATAAATTTAGTGAAAGCGAAAGTTTCGGCCACAAATTATGAAAGAAGATTTTAAGTCATAAATTAGGGAAGGAGATAGATTTTGGCCATAAACTAAAAAAGAAAATCAATATTTTTTAGGCGTAATAGGATAGTTCATTGCTCTTGTATAGATTTCATAAATTGTATATGAAAATCTCTTATTATATTTGTAAAATTATGGAGAAATGACCAAAATGATCTTTAATATATAGGTAATAATGTTTTATTTAGATTTTTAATGGAGGGATTAATAGTGCATGGATTAGTAACGCATGGTTTATTTTTATCAAGTGTTTGGTTCATTGTTTCCCACCTCATCTTTTGTTTGAACTAAAACTTTATTAAAAACTTCTTTCCAATTATACCCTTAAATTATTATGTAATTGGGTTAAGGTAAATAATTGCCGGACAATTTTTTATTTATGGCATTCTAAGTAGCTATGAGAAGAACAATTTTATTGTCATGTTGGCCTTTTTTGTTCAGCTTAATTATTTGAGGATAAATAATTGTCATCTTAGTAAATTGATCACTTACAAAATGTCAATTTTCAATTTAAAAAAGATAAACTATCAACTTTTAAAATTGAAAAAACTATAAACAATAGTAAAATTGATTAAACCATCTACATTTTCACATAAAAATTGCAAGTTGTAGTTTTAATATGTATGCAATTTTATAAATTGTTCAAAATACAAATAATTAGAAAACCACACAAATTTATATATATATATATATATTATACATTCAATTAAGATCACAAATATCGTGTGGTGATATATTTGTCTTTTTAATTAGTTAATGTTAAACAACTCACATTTCAAATATTGTATTAATTTATATAGGATTTATTTAGTAACAAACAACTCTCTCTAAATAATTTGTAAGCTAATTTATTTAAATAAATTTACTAGTACAAATATAAAACATAAAATCAAGAAAATAAATAAAATAATTAAAATGATTTGAGGGATATTTTTGTCTTAACATAGACTTATCCCCATGGTATTATATCCTATGTATTACTAATACCTCCAAATGGAAGGTATTAATAATGCATCATATAATACCATGTAGGAGGTATAACTAATCTATGGATTAGTTATATATATGCCCAAATTCCTATCAAACATAGTACTCCCTCCGTCCCATTTTATGTGGCACCATTTCCTTTTTGGTCAGTCTAAAAAAGAATGTCACATTTCCTTATATGGTAAGTATTTAAAGGTACAATTCCTCTTTTATCCTTGTTGGTCCCACTTAATATTAAAGATAGTACTCCAATATATTTATGAGGAGAGAGAAAAGTGAGTTTACTTTTTAAAGAACATTTGGTAAACATTTCAAAGTCTTCATTTATTTATTAAACTTCGTGCCCGATCAAATGTTGCTACATAAAATGGGACGGAGGAAAGACTAAATAATGTCATACATAATACATGGACTATTTGTTTTAAGGAAATATTACAGAAATTTCACCTTTAAGTTTACTTATTACCATTATCCCCTATAAATTTTACAAATCTCCAAAATCCCTCATTTTCGCGCATCAGATTAGTGTATCTCGCGCATCAGATTAATGTATCTCGCGCATCAGATTAGTGTATCTCGCGCATCAGATAGTGTATCATGTATAAAATGTACATCAGATTAGTGTATCTCGCGCATCAAATTAGTGTATCTCGCGCATCAGATAGTGTATCATGTATAAAATGTACATCAGATTAGTGTATCATGTATAAAATGTAATGTATCTTACTTAACGATTAATGTATCTCGCACATCAGATTAATGTATCAGCGCTTATATTATTGTATCCGTTTTGAGGAATTTCTGTAATTATAAACTTTTAAGGAATAGATTGTAATTTTGCCTTAAAAGTATGTGATTTCTGTAATTTGTCCTTGTTTTAATGCTGCCTACCAAACAACCCTTAATGTATTTCACTTGATTGAAATAATATAATAAGGGAAAATACATAAAATCTCCCCTGAACTTGGCAGTAAAACTTACTTTAACACTTTAAC